>WBNM01043831.1:0-19577 GCA_013399055.1 Ramphastos sulfuratus | reverse complement strand
ATTCTATGATTCTATTAATTTTTGGGGGGAGAAAATAATGTAAAGCCTGCCAACTATGGAGCTGGGGACTTGAGAGAGAGATTTGGGCAAAACAAGTCTGAAAAACAGATGAAGCAACTCACTTTAAGAGCCTCAGACACAAAATCACAGGATGGTTTCAGTTGGAAAGGACCTTTCAAGGCCATCTAGTCCAACCATCCTGCAGTCAGCAGGGTCATCCCCAGCTAGAGCAGGTTATTCAGATCCCCCAGACAAACTAACCTGGAATGGTTCCAGGGATGGGGCACCAACCTGTGCCAGGGTCTCAGCACCCTCAGCATCAAAAGTTACATCCATTCAGTCTGAATCTCCCTCTTTTAGTTTCAAAACATCATCCCTTGAGCTGTTGTGACAGACTGCGTTCAGAAGCTTGTCCCTAGTTTTGTTTTTGTCACCTTTAAGTACTGAAAGGCCACCAGAAGGTCTCTGTGGAACCTTCTCTTCTTCAGGCTGAGCAACCCCAAGGCTTTCACAACCTTTCCTGACAGGATAGATGTTCCAGCCTCTTGGTGATCTTTGTGAAGAGGAACTTTTTGCCACACTCTCCCTGGAAGGAAAAAAAAAAAAAGGATTTAAAATTTCCTCTGAGATAGAAAAATAAATCTTAGGAGGAGCTACTGAGGGAGTTGAGGCTGTTTAGTTTGAAAAAGGCTGAGGGCAGACCTCATTGCTGTCTACAACAACCCGAAGGGACATTGTGGAGAGGCTGCTGCTGGGCTCTGCTCACAGGGAATTGGAGACAGAAGGGGGAATGGCCTCAAGCTGAGGCTGGGGAGGTTCAGATTGGACATTAAGGAAAAGTTTTTCGTGGAGAGAGTGTTCAGGGAGTGGAATGAGCTGCCCAGGGAGATGGTGGAGTCCCCCAGCCTGGCTGTGTTTCAGGCTGGTTTGGATGTGGTGCTTAGGGCTATGGTTTAAGGTGAATCTTGTAGAGCAGGGTTCTAGGTTGGACTTGGTGCTGCTGAGGGGCTTTGCCAGCCTGCATGGTGCTGTGATGCTTTTACTGTCACATAGAGGTGGTGAAAACGTGATCTCAGCAGGTTTTATTTTGAAAGGAAGAGAGGACTACAATGTCCAAAGGATGCCCTGTGTTTGCAGAGGTGTCCGGATGGGTCTGCGTGCATTTGAGTGCGGCTGAGATGCTGGCTCCCAGTCCTGTGTCAGAGGAGGCGTTAAGGAGGTCACTTGCGTGTTCCTCGGGAGCTGCGTGGCCACCGTCGCGGCCAGTCAGTCCCAGCGGCAGAGCGGCGCTCTCTCGGCCTGCTCTCCCTAGGCGGGAAGCTGCGAGAGCAGAGCTACCCGCGGCCGCCTGCCGTCGCCAGAGGGGCCGGGACAGGCGCGGGCACAGGCGCGGGCACCGCGGGCTGTGGAAACGCCCCGAAGGCAGATCTGAGGCTCAGGACAGCCGAGTGAGTGCGGTCGCAGCCTGTCAGTCCCAGCGGCAGAGCGGCGCTCTCTCGGCCTCCTTTCCGGCTCTCCCTAGGTGGGAAGCTGCGGGAGCAGCGATACCCGGCGCCCGCCTGCCGTCGCCAGAGGGGCCGGGACAGCCGCGGGCACCGCGGGCCGCGGAAACGCACCGAAGGCAGATCTGAGGCTCGGTCGCCCAGGACAGCCGAGTGAGTGCCATCACAGACAGCCAGTCCCGGCGGCAGGTGGGCGGTTTGCCCACGCAGGCTGTCTGTAACCGGGGAGCTGAGCGGAGCGGCCTGCCCCCGGCCGCCCTCCGCTTGCTCTGCTCAGGGAGGCGGCAGCAGGCGTGGGCCGAGCCGGGGCCACCGCGGGCTGTTTGAAGGTGCCAGGAGCAAGGGCAGGCAAAGGTGAGTCGTCCAGGCGTGCCCTGGCAGCATGCGTGGTCGTTTGTCTGTAGAGATCGGGGGCCGTGGTGGGAACCTAGCCGAAGGCTGGATGATCTCTTTGGGTCCCTTCCAAGCCCTGACATCCTGTGTGAAGTGGGAAAAGGGAAGGACCAGACTTGCTGGAGACAAGCCTGGGACAGCTGTGGGATAATGTGATGGCCCCACTCAGGGGAGGCAGGGGATAATGGGGTATGAGATAAGGAGTTTGCAAGGGCCATTGAGGAGTCAGGACTCATGTTAGTGCCTGGGAGTGATCAAGCAGAGAGCAGACCCCTATGCTGCAAAAAAAACTTCCCAGCTGAAGTCTGTCTATGCCAACACATGGAGCATGGGGACCAAGCAAGAAGAGCTGGAAGCTGTTGTGCAGCAGGAAAAGTGTGATATTGTTGCACTGACAGAAACATGGTGGGAGTGCTGGAGTGCTGTATTGGATGGCTATAGACTCTTCAGAAAGGATAGGTCCAGAAGGAGAGGCAGGGGGGTGATCCTATATGTCAGGCAGGGCCTTGGGTGCCTTGAACATGATGATGACAGCCGTAATAGTATTGAATGCTTGTGGGTAGGATTCAGGGGAAAAGCCAACAAAGCAGATGTCATGATGGAGGTCTGCTATAGACCACCCAATCAGGCAGAGGAGGTTGATGAAGTGCTTTCTACCTGCCTGGGGAAGGTTTCAGAATCACTAGCCCTTGTTCCTGTAGGAGATTTCAACTTACCAGCTATCTGCTGGAAGTACAACACAGCAGAGGCAGTCCCAGAGGTTCTTGGAGCACGTGGAAGGTAACTTCCTTACACGGTTAGCGAATGATCTGATGAGGGGTGGCTCACTACTAGACCTGCTGCTTGTAAACAGAGAAGGACTAGTAGGAGATATAAAGGTTGATGGACCTCTTTGTCAAAGTGACCACGAGATGGTGGAATTTGCAACTCTCAGTGAAGTTAGGAGAGGAGACAATAAAACTAAATCCTTGGAATTCTGGAGAGCAGACTTTGACTTGTTTAAGAGACTGGTTGATGGTATCCCTTGGTGATCTTTGAGATCTCTTCCAACTAGATGTTTTCTGTGATTCTTTGAATAGTCTTTCACAAAACTGGAGACAAAAAAGCCCCAAAGATGTGCATGAACCCAACAGGAAGTCAGGGACATGATACAGAAAACAGTATGGAAGGAGGCACTGTTCCACTGTGGCTGCTAGAGGTCTTTGGAGGGTTCTTCCTAAGGTGTAAAGGTGTTCTGAAGAGCATGACCATGGCAATGGGGCATTAAGGAAATCTGGAAACTTCTGGTTCGGTTTTCTAACATCTAAGGGAAGACACAAGGATTTGTGTTTATCTTCTTCGTGTAGAGTTACAGTTTTCAAGGCACAAATCTTTCTTTTAATAACCCATCAGGTAGCAGCTTGTCTCCCTGGGGATATGAGAGGAGGTACCAAGTGATTCAGTGCTCATGTTTGGATAAAAAGCAACACTTTGGGTTTTTACACGGTTATGGTCAGGTAATTTATTGGCTCTCTGTCCTAGGAAAATGGGACTTACTCAGCCATGCTGTCTGCTTCCCTGTTCCTGGTGGCTGCCTCTCAGAGCTGAAGTATGCTCATATTCATCTGCTGTCTCAGGATCGTAGAATTGTTTTGGTTGGAAAAGACCTCCAAGATCAAGTCCAGCTTTCAGTGTAAGACCACCATGGCCCATGGCCATTAAACCATATCCCAAAGTGCCATGTCCACAAGTTTCTTGAACCTCCCTGAGCAGCCTGTTCCAGTGCCTGAAATGTCCTCCAAGGGCACAAAACATGAAATGCTCAGTGCTTCCCCACCCTGTGTCCTCATCTGTGCACGTTTGTGTGGTTGGTTGAGCTCTTGATGATGTAGATGGCTTTTTAAAAACAAAACACAAATGGTTATTGTGTTGAGAGAGCTCACGGAGGTCTGAGAAGTCGCTAAATGCTTTGATTTTTTCTGATTTTTATGGGAGGGAGCTGAGGTTGCTGAGCCTGCAGAAAAGGAGGGATTTCAAAGCTGTGTAGATGTGAAGCTGATGGTGGTGACCTGGCAGTATTAAGAGTTAACTTTTAGAATCAATCTTAAAAGTCTCCTTTCTGTGGCATAAATATCTCCAGGGATGGGGCCTCCATCACCTCCCTGAACAACCTGTTCTAGTGTTCCACTACTCTCAGAGCGAAGAACTTCTTCCTAATCTTTCTAAGGGGGGGAATCACCTCCCATGGCCANTTCTATGATTCTATGAATGTCCAGACTACATCTCCTTTATCCCAGGGAATTGCTTTCATTCTATGTGAATGGAATAAAAATGTTCAGGATGACATCATGCTGCTCCAGCACATGACAGTGGCCAAGGCTAAACTAGTTCAACACATTGGCTTTTGCTAGAGCATGAATTGAAGCTCCACACTAGAGCAGCTCTGAGTTGTGGAGTTCTCAGCTGTACATATTTCAAGTAAATAAGTTCTGAGAAGTTGTGGGGTTTTTTTTTGTTGGTTCTTTGTTTTTCTGCACCTGGAATGTGAGGGAAAAAATGGTGAAATTGAAGAATATTTTAAGGCACATTGTTTCTCGTGGTGGAGTGCAGGGCTGTGAAGCTCCAGAGACTGAACATCTAAATTATCACCATGTTACATAAGAGCTAAATAAAGAACATAATCAAGACTTCTCAGGAAAACAGGATCTTAGAATGAACTGGTTGGAAGGGACCTCTAGTCCAACCCCCTGCAGTCAGCAGGGACACCCCCAGCTGGATCAGGCTGCTCAGAGCTCCATCAAGGCTGACCTTGAATGTCTCCAGGGATGAGGTCTCCACCACATCACTGAGCAACCTGTTCTAGTGCTCCACCACCCTCAGATTACAGAACCACTTCCTAATGTCCAACCTAAACCTACCCTGCTCTAGTTTCAAACCCTTGCCTCTTGTCCTAATAGTTCAGATCATCAAAGCTACCTGGAGTTTCCACTCTTGGATGTCTTGAACACAGCATGGTTATCTTCTGTGTGCCCTGCTCCCAGTAGGACATCTATCATCCTCACAGGAAAACCAGTTCTTCTTCCTGCCAGGAAGAACAGCTTACAGCTCTTTCTTGCTTTTTAGATTTGAAGTAGTTGTGCAGGAAGCACAGGTTTCCTTCTCCAGGACAGCAAAGCTTTAATTTCCTTCACCATGCTCATATTGGTAGGGGATGTCTTTGACTTTGGGAGATAGGAATCCATGGAAGTAATGCAGGTAAAATTGCAAACCAGAATGGGTCAACACTGTTACCACTTCAAAGTCATCATGAAGTCTGGTATCTCAGATCTCACCCAAATATCATTCAAAGATGACATCTGGACTTGTTAATACTACTTTGTCTCCTTACCTGGACTCTTTGTTTTGAGAAGGACACTGAGGTAGTGGAGGATGTCCAAAGAGCAGTGATGCTGGTGAAAGGTTTGGAGAACAGGTCTTGTAGAGCTGCTGAGGGAAGTGGAGTTGGTCAGCCTGGAGACTTTCAAGGAGGCTCCAGGCTCCCTGGAGGTGGTCAAGGCCAGGTTGGATGAGGCCCTGAGTGACCTGTACTAGTGGGAGGTGTCCCTGCCTATGGCAGGGGGTTGGAACTAGATGATCCTTGAGGTCCCTTCCAACCTTACCATTCTAGGATTCTATGATGGGAGACCTTCTGGCTCTCTACAACTGCCTGAAAGGACTATGGAGCCAGGTAAGGGTTTGTCTCTTCTTCCAGGCAATAAGTGACAGGACAAGAGGAAATGGCTTAGGTTGGACATGAGGAACAATTTATTCACTGAAGGGGTTGTTGAGGCCATGCCTAGGGCAGTGGTGGACTGCCCTGGAAAGGTTTCAAAGCTGTGGAGATGTGGTGCTGAGGGACATGGTTTAGTGTTGACCTGGCAGTGGTGGGCTCGTGGGTGGACTTGGTGATCTCAAAGGTCTTTTCCAACAAAAATGATTCTGTGATCCTGCTTTGTGATTGAAGCAGGTAGGGAGGATGTTTGGACAGCCATGGCTGATGCATTCTCTCTCCCAGTGCTCTGCTGAAAGGCTGAACAGCTTTGAATTGCTTTTCCTGGTGGATGCTCATCTGTATTTACAGGACACATCATACCTCTACAGGGGGATCTCTTCCATGCTGATGTCCAGAGGTAGAGCTGAAATTTTAACTTAACCCTAATCATAGGCATGAGAATGGCCTCCGTAGGTCAGGCTATGTCTAAAGCCTTCCCACCACAGGAACTTGTGGTAGATGAGTGTAGATAGCAGAATGTCTGTTTTGACCATGGTTTTTCCCCCAGTGTGCCCTCCTGGCTTGGGAAATCCTTCAGAAGTGGCTCAGAATGGCTTAAAGTGGACATTCCACATAATCTGTCCATTAAAAAGTCCTAAATGAGCCTTTCCTTCCATTCTTTGCACTGCTTTTGAAATGGTTTCTATTTTTGGTCTTCAGAATGTTCTCAGAGAGAGCTACACAATTTCCTTGCATGGTGTGAAGCAGAGTGACTCTCAGAAGAATTTTGTGTTGTTCTCTGCACATTTCTATTCTGGTTTTGAAGAATCTAAGAGGTTTATTCTCAATTAATTATATTACAGTTTTATCAGGGATGGAGGAAGACTCCACACTGCTCACAGGTTTCATGTCTACATACCTGACCCACCTCCTGAACACAAATTCTGAACTTATTGATGTTCTTTGTAAAATGCTTTGGAGCCTGGGCAGGAAAATAATGAGTGTGAGGAATTTATTTAAGGGCTAACAATCTTTTTTCTTCTTTTTTCTTTTTCTCCCCTCTTCTCAAGACCCTGTCAGCTCCATTTGAAAGGTTCAGAATGGTGGCACAGATATCATCTGAGCTTTCAGTTGCTTTTAAAGTGAATTTATGGTTCTTGTGATAGTATAGAAGAACTTGACAATGACTCTTATGGCTTTGAAAAGCAATAATTTTGGATTTACTTCTAAGAGAGCTCTTGATGTACTGGCCCTTCCCATGGGTTGAATACTGTCCACTAAGTGCAGGATGTCACAGGCCCCAGAACACATCAGCTCAGATTTAATGGAGTTGGTGAAAGCTTGGGTCAGAGGGCAAACCTGGAAATCAAAACTGTTGGAGTAGCAAAGTATAAAATCCAGAGGAGACTGCGGCAGTAGGGACAACAGAGGCCCTACTCTGGCAGAATCCTCCTTGGGGGTTAATGAAGCTTAGAAAGGACAATGCAGGTGAGGAAAGGAGGTGAAGCCTCTGAAATAGCAACAACATCTAAGTCAAGTGAGCCAGAGAGCTGATGGCTGTGGTGAATGTAATTGAGGTGCTGGAGCACATCCAAAGATGTGTCAACACTAGCAACCCTTCAAGGTCATCATGAAGTCTAGACTCTCAGACCTGGATCTGTTGGAGAACCTGGATATCACCCAAAGATGACATCTGGACTTGTTAATACTACTTTGTCCCCTTACCTGGGTTCAGTTTTGGGCTTCGCATTCCAAGAAGGACACTGAGGTGCTGGAGGATGTCCAAAGAGCAATGATGCTGGTGAAGGGTCTGAAAAACAGGTCTTGTGAGGAGCAGCTGAGGGAACTGAGGTTGTTTAGTCTGAAGAAAATGAGGCTGTGAGGAGACTTTCTGGCTCTGTACAACTCCTTGAAAGGAGGTTGAAGCCAGGTGGGGGTTGGTCTCATCTGCCAAGAAACAAGTCATAGGACAAGAGGAAATGGCCTTGAATTGCACTAAGAAAGGCTTAGGTTGGACATGAGGACAATTTATTCATTGGGAGGGTTGCCAAGGCCATGCCCAGGCAGTGGTGGGCTGCCCATTCCTGGAGGGGTTTCAAAGCTGTGGAGATGTGATGCTGAGGGACATGGTTTGGTGTGGCAGTGCTGGGTTAATGGGTGGACTTATCTTAAGGGTCTTTTCCAGCCAAAACAATCCTATGATTTGAAATACAAGTGGGGTGTAAAACTAAACTTCTGTAATGAATGTCCCTCCATGTTGCTTAACTCAAATGGAGTTAAGGGCATGTTTGTGATCTGGAAAGTGGTGTGTCAAAAGCCTGACTCAAATACTCAAACACTACTAAGACCTTATAGTAGCCTTCCAGTATCTGAAGGGGGCCTACAGGAAGGCTGGGGAGGGACTATTGACAAGGTCTTGTAATGACAGGACAAGGGGCAGTGGGTTTGAAGTGGCAGATGGGAGATTGAAACTGGATGTTAGGAGGAAGTTGTTTGCAGTGAGGGTGGTGAGACACTGGCACAGGTTGCCCAGGGAGGTTGTGGCTGCTCCCTCCCTGGAGGTGTTCAAGGCCAGGTTGGATGAGGCCTTGAGTGACCTGTGCTAGTGGGAGGGGTCCCTGCCTATGGCAGGGGGGTGGAACTGGATGATCCTTGAGGTCCCTTCCAACCTTACCATTCTATGATTCTGTGATTCTATACTATGGTTATGCTCTCTGGGCTCGGTGTGGTCCCAAACCTTTGAACACTGTTGTGGTTGGACTCTCTGGGCTCAGCATGGTCCCAAATCCTCAAATACAACTGTGGCCAAGCTTTCCAGGCTCAGTGTGGTCTTTAACCTCCAGACCAGCTGTCTCACCTCAGAGCAGAGAGCAGAAGAACACAGTTTTAAGGTAGTCCATGCTTTTTCTTCCTCCTTTTCAAATGGAAATCACCATGTAGTAAGAGAGCACTCTGGCAGCTTTGTGTGTGTGGTTCCTCTCTACCTCTAGCACTGAAGAGCAATTAATCAATGTGAAAAGTAATTATGACATGGAGAGACCAGTGACAGAACTTATGTTTTCCCACCCACCAGCTTCCATGGTGTTCCAAAACTTCTTTTCCCCTGAAGACCTCAGTGGCAACTTGGATGCCATTTTCCAGCATTCTGTCTTCACTTGTTGATTAATTTGGGGAACTTTCAGCAGGGCAGTCACTTATCTCCTGGCATATGGAAGAAGTGGAGACATTTTGATGATCATGAAGGGGAGTGAGTTATTTTCTTGAAATAGAAGTGTTGACATCTGCTTTGGGAAATAAGAAATGTTCAGCCAAATCAACTCATTAACTACCCCTTGAGTACTATGGCAAACTGTAATTGGGCAACTTGCCTGACGTCGTGATTTACATGAGAGGATCACTGATGATTGTGCAGTTGTCACTCTTAGATGAATGTCACAATGATGAATGTTCTTCAGAAGATGCCCAGTGGTTTGTTTCTGAGAGGTCTGATCACAGCAGCCACAAGCTGATGATGTGTGAAAAACAAAAAATCAAGTTGATTTATGGAGGAGATGGTAGTAGTTGCTCCAGCACTGAAATGGAGTGGTCATATTGGTAATGCTTGTATCACAGAATCTCAGCATGGTGGAGTTTGGAAGGGACCTCTGGTGATCATCCAGTCCAATGTCCCTACTAAAGCAGCTTGCCCAGGATGACAGTGTCCAGGTGGCTTTGGAATCTCTTCAGAGAAGGAGACTCCACAGCCTTGCTGAGCAGCCTGCTCCAGCACTCTCACAACAAAGAAGTTTCTCCTCATCTACAGGTGGAACCTTGTGGGTTCCAGTTTGTGCCTGTTATCCCTTGTCCTGTGATTGGGCACCACTGACAAGAGTCTGGCCCCATCCTCTTGCCCCCCACAGGTCCTTTTGCTGAGCATTGAGAAGATCCCTTCTGGGGCTGCTCTTCTCTAGACTCAACAGCCCCAGGTCTCAGCCTTTCCTCCTCACAGATATGCTCCAGGCTCCTCAGCATCTTTGTAGCCTCCACTGGACTCTCTCCAATAGTTCCTTGTCTCTCTTGAACTGAGGAGGTGAGAACTGGACCCACTGACCCCAACTGTGGCCTATCTAGGGCAAAGCAGAGGGGAAGGAGAACTTCCTTCAACTTTCTGCTCACTTTTCTTAATGTATCCAGTGCTGTTGGCTTCCTTATGATGGACAGACATACTTAAGGTACCAGTTGATATTGGGGACCCCTCAGTTCTAACAATACCTACCTAAAAGCAGTCTTTTCTGTATATACACATACACATATGTACAACAAATCCATACTTAATGTACCTAAGGGTGTGAAACCAACCCAGGTAGCAGAAGGCTCGGGAATCTTAGATGCGTGGAACTGGTCATCAGGGGGGAGTTCAGCTCTCATTTTGTTTTATTGGCCATGAGTAATTGATTCAGATGAGAATAGTTCTTGAATATTACTGCAGCTGAGAAATGGGCAAAGAAAGTGGAGAACTGCAGGAGATCCTTTAGTTTGATGTCTTATTAAAACATTTTTGTTTCAATATTTATTTGTTTTTTTTTCCATATTTAATGAAGAGATTAAAGCTGAGCACAGCCACATAAATATTTTTAGGTTTCATTAAGAGGATCCAAAATGTTGATGTTTCAACATCAAAAAACTCACCAGTTTAAACAAACACCAAATTTGGCACAGCTCAAATCCTTTTTTCCCCCTCCATTTGGAAAGTGAACCTAAAAAAACCTCAAAATCAATATTTACCCATTTCCCCCAATATTTGAACTGGCTTAAAAAGATGAAATAATTTTTATGCCATAGTGAAAGAGCTAGGAGCTGATCGTGTGTGCTCAGCACACCCATCTCCTCCTGCAGAACTACAGACTTGTTTCAGTGGTACCAAGCAACAGGACATTTTGTTGTTGGGGCTAAAGGTTCTCCTCCTGAGCTAGATTATGGTCCTGCTCTGGCAGGGGGGTTGGACTGAATGATCTCTTTGGGTCCCTTCCAACCCCTGACATCCTGTGAGCTTCCTCTCTGCCCTTATGAAGCAACAGCTGGAGGACTGAATCCAGTTCTGGGTTCCCCAGTTCAAGAGAGACAGGGAACTGCTAGAGAAAGTCCAGTGGATGCTACAAAGATGCTGAGAGGCCTGGTGGATCTCTGTAAGAAGGAGAGGCTGAGAGATCTGGGGCTGTTGAGCCTGCAGGAGAGCAGACTGCAAGAGCTAAAGGGTAGAGGGGCAAGAGAATGGGGCCAGACTGTTCTCAGTGGTTGCCTGAAACAGGACAAGCGGCAACTGGAATCCAGGAGGTTGTATCTGAAGATGAGGAAAAACTACTTTGTTGTGAAGGTGCTGGAGCCCTGGAGCAGGCTGGTCAGAGAAGTTGCGGAGTGTCCTCTGGAGAGATTCCAAAGCCAGCTGGACATTGTGATCCTGGAAAGCTGCTTTGGGTGTCCCTGCTTTGGCAGGAAGGTTTGACTCAATCTCCAGAGGTTTCTTCTAACCTCCACCATGCTGAGATTCTTATACCTAGGGCTTATAAACAGGCTTTTGTTGTTGTTGTTCTTTAGGAAAAATAATAATATTTTCTGAATATTTTATGTATTTATTTTTCACTCTGTCTGACTTGTGACAACATCAACCAACCCCAGCCTGTCATTCAGCTTTCTGGATAATGAAGATAGAAACATCCACTTGCCATGTTGCATCTCATCATCTGTTTCTCAATGACAGATGAGACCTTTGCCAACACTGCTTGGCCCTTGCACATCACAACTGGACCCAGCTATCTCTGGTGTGAGCCAAGAGTCACAGACGCTGGCTGGAATCCTGCAAGTGATGAATCCAAACTTAATGTTTCAAGTGGACCTGGTGGACCCTTGGCCTTGCTTAGAAATATGCTCTTGTGTCCATACCAAGAGAAGAAATTTTTTCCTGTTTCATTTTTGATCAGATGAGAGGAAATGGCCTGGAGTTGTGCCAAGGGAGGGTTATGTTGGACATGAGGAAAAATTTCTTTCCTGTGAGAATGGTCAGGCATTGGAACAAGCTGCCCAGGGAGGTGGTGGAGTCACCATCATGGAGATGTTCAAGACATGTGTGGACATAACCTTTTGAGGGAGAAGATTTTCCATGCATGGAAGAAATAAAGCTAAAATGATTATTACTTTTTAAAGTAACTTGGTGACTTGGTTCTGTGCTATGGGTAGGGGAGATGGTGGGAAATAGGCATGAGCTGTTCCAGTCCTGCCAAATCATGAAGTAGGAAGTGCTTTAATCATGAATAATTAAGGTTGAAGCTGCTGAGGTCAGAACTGAGGAACAGAAATGCTTTCTTTTTGAGCAGCGTGATGAGGTGGGGCATGGTGGAGTTGGCAGTTCTCTTCCATGCTGCCAAAGTCCTGGTTTATTTTCTGGTTGCATCTCTGAGTTGTGTGATAGTGTGGCCAGCAGAGCAAGGGAGGAGATTCTGTCCTTCTGCTCTGCTGAGACTGCACCTGCAGTGCTGGGGCCAGCTCTGGAGTCCTCAGCACAGCAGAGACAGGGACCTGTTGGAGTGGGGCCAGAGGAGGTCACAGCAATGATGGGGAAGGCTGAAAGCCCTCTGCTGTGAGGCCAGGCTGAGAGAGTTGAGGTTGTTCAGCCTGGAGAAGAGAAGGCTTCAGGGAGACCTTCTGATGGCCTTTCGGTGCTTGAAAGCAATGAGAAATCTGGGGACAGGCTTTTGAGCAGGACCTGCTGTGACAGGACAAGGGGACAATGATTTGAACTAAAAGAGGGAGGCTCAGACTGGAGAGAAGGGAGAAATGTTTTACCTTGAGGGTTGTGAGACCCTGTCCCAGGTTGCCCAGAGAACTGGTAGATGACCTGTCCCTGAAACCATTCCAGGTCAGGTTGTCTGGGGCTCCAAGCAGCCTGCTCTAGTTTTAGATGTCTAGGCTAACTGCAGGGGGGGTTGACTTGACCTTTAAAGATCTCTTCCAACCCAAACCATTCTATATATGTGCACATATGAACCTGTCTACTCCCAGCATTTGAAGTCTTCTGCAGTTCCAACCAGCTGCAGAGCTGAAGAGTCAGAAGCTGGGGAAGGAAGTTCAAGCAGCCTGCAACAGGTCTTCCAACTTCATTCTCTTTAATTGTGTAAGAACTAATTGCTTGATCAAGGTTCACACTCATCCTGACAGAGTGGAATTACTGTTTGAATATGTTCTTCTCCTTGTGCCATGGTCTAGGTCCATCATTATTAGCCTACAAATTTCATTGTGGTGGCACTGGAGTGGTTGTTGGGTGGATTCCAGCCACAGGTGTCCTTCACTACCTAGACACAACACAGGATGACAGTGCTGCTGAGAACAGTTGGACATCTTGTCACCATAGGATCCAGGGACTCATTAATGACTTGTGGAGGAGAAAAACAACTCAGCAGCCTCCCAAGAGTTGCATCTGCACATCTGGTTCTGCTTAACTTTCCCATGTGTCTTTCCTTGTGTCTCTGGGTTTTGGAGGTGTTGGGTTGTGACAGCTGCTGGTGACAACCATCAAACCATCCATCAGCAGGCAGCACTGCAGGGTGATAATGTGATTCCCCAGAACAACAAAGAAATAAAAACTAATACCAGGTAAACAGCTGCTTATTTGGGACTTCTGATCTTTCATCAGAGCTGCAGAAGCAGCTGGGTATAATCTAATTGGATTAATGGTGGCACTAGGGTGTGAGATCCTCCCAGAGAGCTGGCAGGGAGCTGACAGGTGCAGGCAATGCAGGACACCACTCCAGCATCATCCATTATGGTGATGGGATGGATGCTGGTGTGCTGCTGCATGTCCCCATGTGGGGCTCACCCAGATATTTTTGAGTCATGTGGGGTTGGGTTGGACTCTTCTGGGTGGAGCTGTTGAGTTGGACTATTCTGGGTGCTGCCGAATAGTTCTAATCCCCTATCAAGAAGTTGGTTTAGTCTTTTATGATTATTTGCTGGACTTACCATTCTATGATTCTATGATTCAGGTTATTTACTATTCAGTTCCTAAGCAAAGATGAGAGACCTTGTTTTTAAAGATAGCATTATTGTTCTTCACTGTGATAGATTCATGTCTGAGAGACAAACTCCCAGTATAACAAAGCAGACCACAGATACACAGAGCAAAAGACTTAGACTTTTGGAGGTCAAAGATCTTCTGTCTAAGCTAGAAGCACTCTGGATGCAAACACGTTCTGATCATTGCAATCTGAACAAGTAACTTTTCAGTATCTTAAGGGGCTCTACAAGAAAACTGGGGAGGGACTTTTTAGGATGTCAGGGAGTGATAGGGCTGAGGGGAATGGAACCAAGCTAGAAATGGGGAGATTCAGCCTGGATGTTAGGAAGAAGTTGATCAGCATGAGAGTGGTGAGAGCCTGGAATGGATTGCCCAGGGAGGTGGTGGAGGCCTCGTCTCTGGAGGTGTTTAAGGCCAGGCTAGATGAGGCTCTGGGCAGCCTGTTGTAGTGTGAAGTGTCCCTGCCCATGGCAGGGGAGTTGGAAGTGGCTGATCCTTATGGTCCCTTCCAACCCTGACTGATTCTATGATTCTGTGGCTCTATAAATGCAATATTGGGTCAGATTTATGATTCTAGGTGATGCTGGTTTAGGGTTTGAATGAGTGGAAGCTTCCAGGTTCTCTTAGCTTATCCTTCTGCAGTAATCTCGTCTGATATGTGCCTGTGGAAAGGTACAAATTGAAATTTGGGGTCATCAGGAACAGTGTGCCCAGTAGGCTGAGAAAGTGTTCCTTCCCCTCTACTCTCCCCTGCTGAGGCCACATCTGAAGTCCTGGGTCCAGGATCTTGGCTCCCCAGTTCGAGAGAGACAGTGAACTACTGCAGAGAGTCCAGTGGAGGCTACAAAGATGCTGAGGGACTGGAGGCATCTCTGTGAGGAGGAAAGGCTGAGAGAACTGAGGCTGTGAGCCTAGAGAAGAGCAGCCCCAGGGTGGATGTTCTCAATGCTCAGCAAGAGCTAAAGGACCTATGGGGAGCAAGAGGATGGAACCAGACTCTTGTCAGTGGTGCCCAATGACAGGACAAGGGGCAGGGGGCACAAACTGGAACCCACAAGGTTCCATCTGAACAGGAGGATAAATTTGTTTGATATGGGGGTGCTGCAGCCCTGGAGCAGGCTTCCCAGAGAGGTTGTGAAGTCTCCTTCTCTGTGGAGATTCCAAAGCCACCTGCACAGTGTGATCCTGAGCAAAAGCTCTGTGGGTGCCTCTGCTTCATCAGGGAGTTTGGACCATGGGCTTTACTTTGGCCACAAGAGCACATCACTGGCTCAAACAGGGGTTAGGAGGGAGACTGGGTAAGAATTACTCCCATGGCTGCATGTCAGTGCACTCATCTATATTTTAAGTGATAATTGGAAATTTAAAATTGGACACTTTAAAGTGTTCTAAGCTGATTTAGCTGCATCTATATGCTCGTCCCTTCCCCAACCTTCACCAAGCATCCAATGAGAGAAACAGTGAGCAAATGGAGGTGCAAACATGACCTGCATCCTCAAACTCTCTATCTGCAAACTCACCACCTAATTTATTCCTATATTTGCATACACTTCAACCTATACTATCAAAGCTTCAAGATGTTCTACAAGAGCCTCCGTAGCACTCGTTTATCTCTCGCCTGTTCAATACGGATTTGCATAGCTGAGTGCCCTGATTTCCATTGCAAATGGCAGCTGCAGAAGCCAACCCTGAGCTCTGTCACACCATAAGAGGGACATCTCAAAGGCATTGCTTTCATCATGTTCTCTCCATATCCTCTGCCCACCATCCTTGAGAGCCTTCTGGATGTTCTCTGCTTTCCAGCCCTATGCTGTGCTACTCTCTATTGCTTTTCCACAGGGAAGTTGTTGAAAAGTGAAGGTTACCCTCCTGAGACTTGTTCTCCTGAAATTTATGGAGTAGCAAAGCTGAATTTGACATGATCCATAACTCTCTGGCACGGGATGGATGGATCAGCTCCAGTGTAAACTAAGGCTCCTTTAGTCAAATCAGCCATCTGCCCACGATGAATTCTTGCACTCGTGTGGCACGTTCCTGTGCAGTGGCTGAGCTCTGCCTGGCTCAGAGATGTCTGTCAGGAGGACATCTTCCTCACAATCATATTTTCTCCATACTTTGGTAATATCTCACATTGTGACCATACAGAGTCAGAGTGGTGGAAGTTGGAAGGAACATCTGGAGATCATTCAGTCAAACTCCCCTCACCCTCAGCGTGTTGACCAGGATCACAATGTCCAGGTGGGTTTGGAATCTCTCCAGAGAAGGAGACTCTGGACAGCCTGCTCCAGGGCTCCAGCACTCTCACACCAAAGAATTCCCTGGTTATAATCACATGGGATCATCTGGATTCCAGTTTGTGCCCTATGTCACTTGTCCTATTGCTTGGTCACCAATGCCTACTTTCTTCTTTGTTGTGGTCATGGTGCTCTGAGCACAGTCTCTGCCTCCAAAAACTTGCAGTTTTCTGGGTGAGGACAATCAGGAAAAGCCACTTTTTTCTCCATGGTGGGGTGGCTTCAGGGATGCTGATGGAGCACTGAAGCTTGCTTATGAAGCAAACAGCCATGCTGCTGTTGGGGAAGATTTGCTTCCTTGAGGATGCTGAGCTCTCTGGTGAAGTGTGTAGTGCTTGTGGGTGGCTGCCTGTGTCTCATCTGCTGGTGCAGAGCTGCCTCCTCCACTGCTGGCAGCAGCAAGGCTGAAGAACTGAATCCAACATGTCTGCATCTCCTAAGCTGGCTGGTGGCATCTTCTCAGGCATGGCAGCGCTGCAGCCCTCTGTGCAGATGGCTTTGGATTAACGAGCACTGGTGAGGATGCATGGGGGAAAGGAACTTTCTTGTGGAGGTTGTTTAAAACTCCCTTGTCCTTGGCTCATACGCAGAACTTGAGTGAGAAAGTCTGGAGAGGTATGGAAGAAGTTTCCTCAAAGGAGTGTTTCCACACTTCTGTGGTAGGAAGAGGACTACAGAAGCCTTATATTGGCTTGAGCAACAGCAGCAGGTCTACTTCTTGGAGCAACCCTCTTCCCACTATGGACTGTCAGCTGCAAACTGCATTCAAAGCTCCTTTGTAGTACAAGACTAGCAAAGGAAGGGCTGGAGCACATGACCTTCTTACCTGGAGCAAAAGAAGTGACTTTAGGTGGTGTTTTATTTGGTGTCATAACTTGTCTCTAGTTTTCGGTTCATTTTCTCCAGCTATCTTCTGCTGTCACTTCACCTTTGCAGTCACAGGCTCACAGGATGTCAGGGGTTGGAAGGGACGCAAAGAGATCATCAAGTCCAAGCCCCCTGCCAGAGCAGGACCAGACAATCCAGCTCAGGGCACACAGGAACACATCCAGACAGGCCTGCAAAGGCTCCAGACAAGGAGACTCCACAACCTCTCTGGGCAGCCTGTGCCAGGGCCCTGGGACCCTTCCAGCAAAGAAGTTCCCCCTTGTGTTGAGCTGGAACCTCCTGTGCTGCAGCTTCCATCCATTGCTCCTTGGCCTATCCCAGGCAGCAGTGAGCAGAGCCTGTCCCCCCACTCCTGACCCCCAGCCCTCAGATATTTATAAACATTTATTAGGTCCCCTCTCAGCCTCCTCTTCTTCAGAAGGAACATGGAGCTGGTTTTGAAGACCACAGCTGGAAGAGTTGCTCTGTAGTCACTTTTCTGACTCAGACTTTGAGTGCTACAGGCTGATGATGTGATGGGTATTACAAGTCAGGGAAGGTCCACGGGTTGTGTGTAGGGATGCATGAGATCTGTTGTGCCATACAACTTCAAAAGAGTGGCTGTGGCTTACCATGTCAGAGCTGCTTGGTCTGTGGGAAGGTAAGGGGTGGGATAGCTCTGATTTGCATGTTTTAGGACTTTCATGGATGAGTCACTGAGGATGTGGTTCATGTCCAAAGCTGTAAACATCAGCAGAGAGCTGGCAGGCAGATATGGTTGAGGTGGAGCAGGTGCTGTTGTGTAACAAACTTGGAAATGATGCTGGAAATCACTGCTGGATGCAAATCCTTTCCTTAGGAGAGCTGCACAATGGTTCCACTGAAGTCTGCTGAGATAGGACCCAGAGGCAGTTGGTCATCAGAGTATTTGAGAAGCAATGGAGGAAAAGGCAGGTGAGCTGTGTGGACTTGGTGCTTTCAGAAATGAAAGAGGTGGCTCCCAGAAAAGGTATTAACTCAAGTATTGCTGTACTTTGCTTTTGTCCAAGTAGATCTTAAATCCCACTGTTTATTTCTTATATTCAGGATGTTATTCCATATTTTTGTGATGCCTCTTGACATGTTACATAATTATTTTTGCNCCCTTCTCTGGACACCTTCTCTGGGCACCATGCTGGCTCATGTTCAGCCTGCTATCAAGGTAGGTTTGGAATCTTTGTGGAAGGAGACTCCACAACCTCTCTGTGCAAACTGCTCCAGGACTCCAGCATCCTCACACCAAAGAGGTTTCTCTTCATCTTCAGGTGGAATCTCCTGGATTCCAATTTGTGTCCACCCACCTCGTCCTGTCACAGGACACCACTGAAAAGAGAGTGGCTCCTTCTTCTTGACACCCACCTCTCAGGGATTTATAAACACTGGGAAGATCTCTCAGTCTGTTCTTCTCCAGGCTAAACAGCCCCAGGTTTCTCAGCCTTTCCTCATCAGACATGTTCCAGTGCCTCCATCCTCACTGCTCTGTTTTGGACACTCTCTGATATATCCTTGTCTCTCTTGAATTGGGGAACCCTACAACTAGACACAGTAGTCCAGATGTGGTCTCTTCAGGGCAGAGTAGAGAGGGAGGACAACCTCCCTTGACCTTCTGGCTGCACTCTTTTTAATGCACCCCAGGAGACCCAGTGGGACATAGTTTAGTGGGCATGTTGGTTTGATGGCTGAACTTGATGATCTTAGAGGTCTTTTCCAACATTTAGGATTCTATAATGGGCTGTATGACTGTAATGTCACTACAGGCTGTGTGATTCATGAAGTGATTGCTCCAGACTTGCAGATCAGCACCTCTAAAATAGGGTGATCTAGACCCAGAGGGCTGTTCTCACCTTCTGCCCCAATTAACCTGTAACTTCATAGACTTTGCTGACCAAAAGAAAAAAAAAAAGGAATATTTAATGTGCTGATCTTGGAAAAAGTCAAAATGTTTTCTTCATCTGGATCAGCACCTTCTTTGTGCTCAGTTTGGGCCCACTGGCATTGCTGATGAAACCAGGTTTTCACTACAAAGATGTTGGCCAGAGGTGATGGTGGCTTTCTCAGCAGCTTTGAATCCATTTGGGAAACTCTTGTTGGAGCTGTGCTATTTCTGGGGTGGCTGCTGAGCTCTGCAGAAGAGGCAGAAAGCTTTGCTAGAGCAAGTTCAGGAAGGGTCTACAGGAGAAACTTCTTTGGTATAAGGGTGCTAGAACCCTGGAGCAGGCTTCCTGGAGGAGGCTTTCTCTGGAAAGATTCCAAAGCCACTGGGACATTGTGACCCTGAGCAAGTGGATGACCCTGCTTTAACAGGTAGGTGGGACTGGATGGCCTCTTGTGGTCCCATCCCACCCCTACCATGCTGGGTTGCAGTGGTTGCAGGAAAAAACATGTCGTTGTGGGTAGACTGTGGACCTTTGCTGTGTCAGGACACAGTCATTATAAATATGAAGGAACTGTATGCAACAAACTTCATGAGGTTGTCTACCTAGGGTTTACTCCAGTAATCCTCCAGGATTTCTCTGTCTGTGAGTATTTAAACTTTATCCCATCTGACTTGAGATGGCTCCCTCAGAGCCAGACAGCTTGGTTGCCCTACCATAGCTACCATCTTTGATGGCCAGCTGAGAAAACAAGATGATCTTTATTGTCCCTTCCAATACAAACCATTCATAGAATCATAGAATATATATAGAGTCATAGGATCACAGAAT
>WBNM01043830.1:0-34990 GCA_013399055.1 Ramphastos sulfuratus | reverse complement strand
CTATGATTCTATGATTTTATATATATTTAACATATATATATATGAGAGATATATTATATCCTTATATAGATATAAGGATATAAGTTGGGATATAGTTATAAGTTAGGATTTTCTCTTGCTGCTTTTTATCTGTTAAAGATCTGTATCAAGGAATCAAATTCCGCCATTTAGTCAACACATAGCACACCAACCACACAAAAAATACTGTCCTGCATATAAACCAAACAGTAATAAACAATGTAGTTCATCGTGTAAAAAACACCAGGAGCTTAGGTGTCCCATAGCATATCCTCTCCTTCTTTAACTGAAGGAATTCATATAAGGAGTAAAACTCCACCTTAAGTTCACTTTCACAGATTCACAGATTGCATCACGTTGGAAGGGACCCTCGAAGGTCATCTTGTCCAAACCTCCTGCAGTGAGCAGGGACACCTCCAACTAGATTAAGCATGATCTTTAATGTCTCCAGGGATGGGGCCTTAACCACATTGCTGAGCAACCTGTTCCAGAATTTCACCACTCTCATTGCAAAGAGCTTCCTCCTTATGTCTAACCTAAATCTACACTGCTCCAGTTTAAAACCGTTGCCTCTTGTCTTACCGCACTCCGTCACTGATTGTAGCCTGATGTGTGAACGAAGCAGCCAACACATCAGGAGCTGTATCTATGAATGATGTGTGTTCTTGCAGATGTTCAGATTCTTCTAATTAATTCATCAATTGTGTTTAAATCATTGCATGGATAAGAAATATTACTGGAGAGAAGTCCACTGACGTGTACAGACTTCTTATAAAAATTCCCTGAGTTGGAAGAAGTAAGATATTTATGTGTCTTAATTCAGAGAGTAAGGTAGCTGAATATGACAATATCATACACTTGTAAAAATGGGTATGTATAAATGTATTTAAAAATGCAAATCTTACTTTGCTTTCTATGTAAATTAACTAGGTTGTGTTGTGTATCACCTAGAAAAAATTTCTGGACTTCAGTAAATCTCTAAGGACTGCATTTGCTGTCATATAGCAAAAGGTGCATTTAGAGGCAGCAGACATCTAAACTGTAGGGTTAAAGGGAAGAATCCTTTCATTTAAAAGCAAAAGTAAATATGAAACATGTTTTGCTATTGGAACACAGAAAAAGAAATGTCAACCTTGTTTACAAAGCTTCCAGTAAGAGGCATGAATTTTTTGCCTTTTTTTTCTTTTTTTTTTTTTTTTTCCTTTTTTTTTTTCCTTTATTTTTTGTGTGTGGTTGTTTGTGGGGTTTTTTTTGGTTGGTTGATTGGTTGGGATTTGTGTTTGGTTTTGGGCTGGGGGGCGTTGTTGGGGGGGATTGGGTTTTGGGTTTGTTGTGGGGGTTTTTGTTGTTTCTTTTGTTTTGGTTGGGTTTTTTTTGTTTTGGTTTGGTTTAGTTGTTTGGTTTTTTTTTTCTTGGAGTAATTTTGATGGAGGCTTGATTCACTTTATTTTATCAGACTTTCAGATCCTGGAAGTCATGCTTCTTGGTTAGTTAGGTTACAGTCAAAATAGGTAGTAGGTGTTTTCTACTGAACGATGAAGGGCAGCCTGGGGATTATTAAGAAAGCTCTGTGGTATATTGAGCAATGTTGAAAGGTAGCATGATAAACAGCATCTGCCTGTCAAGAGAAACCTCAAGTTATTGTATGTGGTTTATGCCAGTATGTCAGTTTTCCACACACTGAGTGATAATTTAGAAAGGGGAAAGAGCAATTCACATATATACATAAAATCTGACTCTAATCCAGGATATCATGTTACCCTGCACAGCCACGTTCTATTCATGTAAGCTATTAGCAGTAAGCAATATCCATCAATATTATCTGTGAAGAATCCAGTGGCCTCACAGACTCTAGCAAATTAAATTGTTGTGAGGATGACTGTACATCTTCACTGAAGGTATCTATTTGTTTTGATTGAATATTCCTACTCTGGCATCCTGAATTTGCTCAGTGTGGTTTTCTAGGGAACGAATTCTGTTCATTTCAGTTCCTATATTTCTGAAATCTCAGCCTGAGGAGATACATTCTTCACAGACCTTAATTCTTTGTGAGAATGACAGGAGTTCATCAAACTTTGATCTCCAAGGTTTCCAGCAGTTTGAAACCAGCTGCCGCTGGGTTCTATTAAAGGCAGAGGGATTGGATCAATCCAGCAAAATACATGTTGACTTGGAAGAAAGGTTATCAACTCTGGTTAGATTTTTAAGGTTAAAGATGAGGGTGAGCTGTGAACATAAACTGACAGGAACACGTCTTGTTCAGACAGACTGAACTGAAATGTATGAGTGTGGATCAAGAGGTAGAGGAATATTTATGTTTGGCTTATTTTTATAGCTAGATGATTTTTACATTCAGTTAATTCCCCAAAATGTGTATAGGCTTGATCTTAAGGAAATGTAATTAAGAGAGAAACCTAACACTTCTCAGTAATTTTTTGGTTGTTGTTACCATGTCCCCTTTTCCCCTCATTTTAAAAATTTTCCCAGTGGATTCAAAGTAAATGAATTTTTTAGTACAATGTCACCTGCATATCAGCTACCTAAAAGTGCTTGTAGTTTAAGATAAAGTAGGCTGAAATAAACTATATTAAAAGATAGGAAATAACTTCTTTGTTTATCTCCAAAAGGCTGTTGCTGAAACAGAGGGTTTGGGTGGCAAGATAGTTCAGTATTTGGATGGTAAACTATTGTGTGATTCTGGGAGGTACACCCACCACAGAGCAAATGTCCTTGGATGCAGAGTGTCATGGCTCGAGCTGAATCTGATGATGAGTATTCAAGACTGTGCTTCAAAATGAAAGTGCTGGCTGGAGGAAGGTATCATGGGGCTTGAAGTTCAGGCTGTGACACGAGAGGCTGTTCCAGTTGCTGGTTCCAGTTTTGGGGAGTTGATCTTTTCCACTGGGCTGCCTGCAGCATGCTTGGGTGAGGGGGAACCATTTTATCTCTGTCTTCTGCTGCTCCTGCTGCTTTTGCTAAGGAATTGTATAGTGTATGGTCTCAGTAAACTCCTTATCAGGACACAGAGATTGCCTGTGCTCAGCACACTGATGGAGTGGAAAGTATGAGTCTTTCTTTCTTAAATCTTAGATAATTGTTCTCAGCTGATATTGGCTGTTCCGTGTACAAAATGAGAAAAAATGGCAACATAACATTAATGCTTGCTAGAGCAAAGGTTTTTTTAGTTACTTGAATTGCAAGCAGCAGAAGTTCCAAAATGCCCCCTTGTTTGTTTGTCATCTGGGCTGGAGGACAGTTGGTGAATGCATAGTTGGCAAGAGTAAATACAGTCAGAGTGCCTGCGGTCTTTTGCCAACTAAAGATTGCTGTTAGCTACCCCCTAAAGTATAGGAGTATCTATATCATGGGGATACAGCTAGGCTGTCAGCTGGGACAGAATACTTTGTGATGTTTTCCAAATTTTTCTATGAGTATTTCAGTGAATCCAAAGTGCAATTCTGACTAATGTCAGAGAGGAAAATACTAGACTTTCCTTTACCCCCAAAATCCAGAAAGCTTTCTTGCAGCCGAGCAAACTAGCATTAGAATATGTATGCCAGAACATGCATTTCTTCCACTGCTTCTCTTATTATGATCTAAGCAGCTGAATGAATATATGAGCTAAAAGTTGGAATACTTTGGTTGATTGACATCCTATAAAGCTCCTGTCATCCAACAATATATTCATAGCACATCAGAGAATATGAACCAGTGCTGCCTGAAAAACTGTATGTGTAATGCAAACTCAGAAGAAGCCTCATTTATGATTATTTCTTGGAAAGATATGGTTAGGAGAGAAGCATTGTTACTAAAGGATCGGTCATTAAAGATGAGCACATGCCACTGACTTTCCATCTCATTGCTGCTCTATACTTGCCAAAATCCCTCCTGCTGAAAAAGATATTGCTTATTATTTTTATTTGATGGCATAGGGGGGGGTTGACATTTTGCACTCCACATAAATTGTGAAGCTAAGCAAGAGAGGTCAAAATGTGTTGGGATTAGGCATCCATTTCTCACCTGAAAGAGAAATGTGCTCTGTGTATTTGATATTTTTGACATAAGCTCTTGCAGTCAAATTAAGGATGGTTAAAATCAGTGCTATGTAAAACAGTCTTGGCCTTTTGGATTTTCTTGACAGAATCGCGAGGCCTTTTTGTACTTAAGTGGTGCCAGGCACCATACAGATTAGACAGCAAACTTGCATTTTCTGCAAAATTCAGTTCAACAGTACACAAACCCAGCTGGGGATAAAAACAACTGCATCTATTCTTCCTCAAGTGTGAGAAAGAAAACTGACTTTGGAAAAAAATAAAGTGAAAACAAGACAAGGGGACCACTGATACACGTGGAAAGAATGGTAGACAAGCTTCAGGTGCTTAGCAGCGTACTCGAAGTTAACAGCACTGAAAAGAGAAAGGAAAAAAGGGGGTTACCTTTAAAATAGAACAGTTCAGTTTTGTGATTTTCACAAAGGGCATTGTTACCAGCTGGCATTCAAAGGCATGGTGTGCTGCAGCAGAAACCCACATTAAGGGGTGACCAAAGTAGTAGTAGTTCTAATAATTTTTTCAATGCATCCTGAGAAGGACTTTTATTTTTTAAATGTCATTCCTATACAAACGTTTAAAAAAATCCTAAAATAAAGCAGCAGATAAAAAATAATTCTTTTCATATGATGGGTTATGCAATAATGAAGGCTTGCATAGCACAGGATTTTTTTTTTTTCTTCTTATTTTGATTGGTCTGGTTTTAACTGACCCATAGGCTGAGATTCCTTGACAGGGCATTTTGCCCTTCTGTATCTTCCAGAGGTGCTGTGCAGTCTTGTTACTTCGTTATTCTTTTTTCCTTATCTTTGTCAGTCTTGTTATCTCTTCTCTTTACTTGTCATCTCCAGATTTCCAGGGTTAATTGTTCTTCTCAGAATTCCAAAGTTTTTATGTCTAGAAGTGAATGCATTAGCCCAGGTTCAGTGACCACAAAGCAGAGCATTGCTCACATCTGATTATTCATCATTCTGTGTATTTTGTTCTGTTCAATACAGGCAAAATAAGCCTCAGAAAATTGCAGCCATTTCTAGTTTATTGTAGTTTTAATTTAGTAAAACTTTGAAAGAGAGAGGTAGGTGGATGAGATAGTGTTAGCAGTTTGGGGTTTGAGAGTAAAATAAAAACAACTCTTTTTTTCCGGCCCCCTGAAGGAATGTTTAGGCTCAAGGGCTCAGTGCCATACTCATGATCTAAATGCTATGTGTATTTATGCTGAAATAATGTAGACCTGTGTTATTTTCCACTACTGTATCATGTTACAAATTCATGTCCAGTGTTCTGTTCTCCCAACGATCTTTTTTAGTATTGTTGCTTTCCAGTTTTCCCAGAGAGCATCTGTGTTTCAGATTACATTTTCCCAAATAGAGCAGTTGACGTTTTCAAAATGGGGATCTTGTTTTTCTGTACATAGTTCAATTTGTTTTCTCTTGCTAGTGTTTGCATATCTCCTCCATTTTAATTTCCTCCATGAATTTCAATGTTGTATTACTTCCTATTCCAGATCATGTATGAATATATTAAATAAAGATGGATGTGTAACTGATAGCTGAAGTTTTTCATCTGATGCTTCCAGCAAACCTGAGATATTGCAGCTTGTCTCTTATAAGCAGTTCTCCTTCCATTACCAGGGCATGCTAATATTCTTGTCCCAAAAAGATACATACAAAATCTTATTCAAGGATAATTTGTGCAATATTGTGTAAAGTGCCTTACCAACAAGTATTTATGTTTTTTCTCTCACACCCTGATTTCTGGTAGCTGTTAAAAAAACAACAATGAAACCAAATCAAACCAACCAACCCACCATAGCTTTCTGTCTCCCATCCCACTTCCTAGTCAAAAGAAAACAATTGGTTGTTAAGCTTCCCTTTTCTAATTGAGCATGCTCGGGTTTTGTAAAGCATAGGTTCCCACAGTCTGAATTCCACCAAGTCCCTGTGGTTAGTCTTATCTGTTAAGTAGCTGCTTGTGATGATCACTTTCAGTCTGAAGGTCTGCATTGGTGACAAGGGATAGACAATCCCCTGAGGACTGCTGATGTGGAGTTTCAGTGACCTTCGGGGTTTTTTTTCATCTATTTTAAGAGAAAAGTTTGGCTTAGAGGAATCTGTTTGGTAGAAGTAGCTTACTTTTCTTTTAAAAGTTACTACCAAGTTTTATTCTCTGTCCCAAGATGTATTATGCTTTGGTAATTCATTTGGTTTTGGTTTTTTTTTTTTAGGTGTCTTATCAGGTAGAAAACCAAGTAGTATTCATTTTCTATTATGCTAAGCACTCTGTGGTTATGACCACAGAGAATAGAAAATCTAATAGATTTTCTAATAGAAAATCATAGAAATCTATGATTCTATGATTTTCTATTATGCTAAGCACTCTGTGGTTATGACTGGATATTTAATTGTGAGTTTCTTATGTGATTTTAAAGTTCTTGTGGGAGAGTTATCTGTATGAAGTCTCCATTATTCCTAGCAGTCCAGTTTTTCTTAGTTGTTTTTAAATGTCAAGCTGAGGAGGATTTCCCTATCACCTAAGCATTGAGATGCTGACAGAATGTTTAGCTGCTTTTGATCTCTGTACTCCAGAGGCAGTAACTGTTAATAAAAACTGATGGGGATGATAGTTAAAATGAAAGAAGTTTTTCAGTCCTTTAAACAGAAGAGAACTTCCAAACAAGTCTCCCTTAAATTTGTTCTTGTTAAACATCATTAGATTTTAGTAGAAATGGGACTTTTTCCCCATTCCTCCCCACTCCCCACCCCAACAATTATATATCCACTTTGAGCCTGCAGTGGAGGTTGGCCAAGGCAAGTAGATTTATATTATGTTCCCTATAGAGACCATAATGTCTCTGTTTGCTCAACAGTTTCATTACTTCTGAATACATGCTTCAAGAAGATTGCCTTTTCTAATACTGCCTCATTCTTGCGTGCAGCTAGGAAGGGTATCTGAAACAGTATGTGTTCTGTTGGCAATTGTATGACTTTTATTTTGGATACTTTACCCAGCAAGTTTCTTTAACACTACTGCTAGGATATAAATAGCAAATACTAGATTGGAGCAAAGTCAGTGAGGGATGCCTTGTTGTTAGTCTCTCCAGGAATATCCAGGGATAATTCATGAGTTCTGAACTGAGCCCTTGGCCAATGACTCATTTTTGTTCTGTTACTCCAAAGATTCACATTTACATCCCAAAATGAGTACACCTACAAATTCTGTTGCTTTCAAAAATGTGTAGTGGGCTTGCTGGCTACAGCTTGAATCTCTTCATGTTGAATAGATATCATAATCTTTTACAATTACTAAAATTATTAATTACTTGGATTGATTTTTTTTTTCAGAGCAAAATGTAGATAGCTGCTATGCCATATGATTGTACTTGCAATGATCAGCTCCCAGAGGTCAATTAAATGCTTGAGAGTTTAGTCAGCAGGCAGACACCCATCACTGCTGCATGTACTTAGGCAGAATAGAAGTTATTTCTTAATTATTCCATTTAAGACTGGATGGAAAAGGGGTCATTATGGATTTAAAGCTTTACTTTCGATTTATATGGGTTAGAATTATACTTACAAAGACAAGAGCTTTTCTCTTTGCATAAATTAATTTAAAATCATAGACTTTTGAGTGCTCTTCAGAAAGTAAATGGGATTCTGATTAATTTTAGCTCTGCAATGGCAGGACTTAGTAATGAACTAAATGTAGACTGAAATCATGAGGAAGTTGAAGAGATCTTTTGAAATATGTGTGAAACTGTCAGATGGATCTGCTGAACATGTGTTTCTTTCATATGATGCAACCAAATGTTTAGGTTTCCAGCCTATATAATAAATTGTGTGCTGTGTGCCTCCCTCAGCCTTCTGTGGCATGTGTTCAAGGTGTGAAACCCATTATTCTAAAAGCTTTAAGTTGTCAGTGGAATTCTAAGAAAGCAGGGAAATATGTGATATTACATTTTGTAAAGAAGCAATCTGTCTACTTTCAAGTGTCACAGTTTTCTGTTTGATTTATTGCTGTTACATCCATGTGCACAGCTTATGTGCAGCTCCGGGACATTTGTAGAGAGAAATCCTACTTTCTTCAAATCAAAGAATGGTATAGAATGTCCTTCTGCTTTTAAATAGAATCCTTTTGAGTAAACTCACAATCATGAATATTTGTCATCTGAACGTCAGGTGTACGCAACAGTCTTCCTACTCGAATCGTAGTATTTCCTAGTGACAATTTTCTACTCCTGCCCATTCTCCCTTCTGTATAGTAACACCTTTTTCACAACAAATATGATCTTTAAAGAAAATAGTTCTCAGAAAGGTTGCTGATTTTTTCATCAGTCCATCATAAAGTTAAAATTAATGTCAATGATGAGGTTTTACTCTGTATTTACTGACATTCTCTTCACTATATATTGAAGTTCTGAATATCAAGTCTATTTCTTTTCAAATTGTTTATTTAAACTGATCATTTATTTTTAACTGCCTCAAGAAAATGCACAAGAAGTAGAAATCAGTTTCAAACAATGAGAGGAGTGAAAACGAGTAGGTGCTGCTTTGATCTTGATTCAGAATGGTTCTGTGAAAACATTGCCTGCTGTCACTTGAGATATCTTATCCTAAATGACAAAAATGTTATTGAAACTTCAATGGCTGATGTGAACTCACTTTTACTGTGTGGTCTGTTATTTCAGGAACACACCACAAGATCAGTAGTTTGAGAATTTTGCTTAACAATTAGTTCAGAGATAATTAGGAACTTCTAATGTGGATCTTTGAGCAGGGAGCACTCAGCTGGAGCAGTCAGAAATGCAATACAGTCCCACTATAACCGGTAACTGTTGAGGGCCATGTAATGTTACACAGTCAACTATGTATTTGTGATCTCTAGATTACATTTAAGGCTGCCTTTATTAGTCTGTAATTTATGCTGCTGCTTTTATATATGAAACCACACTGAATGGATGAGCTGCAGCAACATTTCAGAATGCCCAAGGAGGAGACAAAGCAGTTTCTCAAAAGAACAAGCTGTGGAAGAAGGACTACATTCATGGGTACTAAGTCAGGTAAATGGAAATACGCAGTGCCTTGGGAATAAAACCAGAAAGTGCCTTATATTCAATTAAGAAATTTTTTCAAAATGAGAACAGTTGGACATTGGAATAATCTCTGGTTAGTTTTAGAGTTCAGTTTGACAGGGTGCTGGGCCTTTTAATTTCAACTATGCTGTCATGGTTGGACGAGATGATCCTTTGGAGTCCCTTCCACTCTGGCATTCTCTGATTCTTTGGTTATCTGCGTTAAGGACAAGGAAAAAAAAAAAAGGCAGCTCCATGATATATGACTGGATTTGGTATGATATATGACTGGACTTGGTTTGCTCAAATCAGACCACCCAACTACCGTGTTCTCCTGAGAACAGTGTCTTATATACAAAGTGTGCATATTTCCTGTTAACCTCTCTCTCACCTTAGATAACATTTCTGGACACTTACATGGTATATTGTAGCATAGTTGCCAATATGAACACTAAAAAGATATTTTCTCGAAGAATATTGTGGTGGCTACCGGGTGAGCAGCCAGCTCTTATCTGTAAAGCCAGTTTGAAGAGCAATGGCAGTTCTGTTGTAGATGTTAACTGACACCTTGAAACTAAATCTTTTGCTTCACTGATCATCAGTCTCTGTGTTAAACAAGCCAAAAAACAAGCAGATAAAGGAGAGATTTGAGATTACTGTAAAAACTGCAACGATAAAAGGATTTGCCAGTCCAGAGTCATCTACCATTTGCCAAGGATTCAATATAACCACCAACTGATGGTTGCTTTACCATCATTTCTCTCTTTTTCAAGCAGTGTCCTGCACACCATTTCGTGCATAGCAAAATAATAATTTTCCTTCTCATGGCCAAGGCAGCTGGTGTATCCTGAGCAAGAAGTTTGCATTTGCAATGGCAAGACAACTATCTAAATGCATAGAATTATCTCCCGGTCCTCTAACTGAAGAACTAGTTGTTGAAATTTTACTGCCTGATGGAGAATTTCAAAACCATGGGAGTCAGACTCTGATGGCCTCACAATTATATCATTATTTATCCTTTATGCAAGTCACAGTGTAAGAGAGGGCTCAGGTGGCAGGAACAGAAAAAAATCCTTATTACTGTATCTGCCAGTGTCATTCGCACTGGCCTCCTCCTAAGAAGACAGTTCAGCATTTGATACTGAAACAGAAATTATACTTTAAAATGTTTCCTTAGCTGTTTTACTTCCACTTTTCATGTTGAATGTTTTATTACCTCTACAGGCAAAAGGGTAAGTTTCCTAGGCAAAAGCATTGTATAAATATAAACCTTCCTGACAGACATTCATAAATAATTAGGTCTTTGTGCTCCTGAACTACTTTTTTTTTTTTCCATCTTTAACCACATTTTTAGTGCGCTGTATTATAGAGTAAAGGTGAAGGCAACTATGGCCTGCATATATCCAAATGGCCTATGTATTGTGTATCTATCTGTAAGAATAGTAAGAATGCCCCTGCCCCGGACTGATTTTCCTTTTCCATGCTAAAACCTCAGCAAACTGTTAATTTAGATGTTCTTCATGACTTGCAGTTTTTTTTACTCAGCGGACACCAGAGAACGAACAAAGTAAGTAGCCCAAGGACAACTATGTGGTTTTTTATCATGTTTCTTTAGAGGATGAGACATATTCTGGTAAATTTTTTTTTTTTTCTATGCAATTTTTTCAGAGGATCATTAAATGTTGAAATGCTAATATGCAGCAAAACCGTTAAACAACTTATAATGAAAATAAACAACAGCTTTCTACAGTACCCAGGATTTTCTATCTATGTCTACAAAGAGATTTCTTTAATAGCTTCTTCAAGGATCCGTGTTCTAGAAAGAATACATGTTCCCTTCACATTGTGTGCCATGTTTTCAATATTGCTGCTAAAAATAGAGTAGTGCTTGCAAAGTTACATAAGGACAAAAGAGTTAAAATTAATCAAGAAGAGGTATATTCTAATGTTAAAGAAATGTATCTGCATATGAATGACTGGGCTTTTTTGCTAGTGTAGAAACTAGCAAAATAATGAACACCCGAACACGAGAAGAAAGGCCATAAAATGGAAAAGCACTCTGCTTGAATAACAGCTTACCCCTATTTTACAGATGGGAAAACTGGGGCACGTAGAGAACTTAATTGATTTCCCTAGTGTCACCCTATAAATCATTGATGTGACAAGGCCTAAAGCTGATTCTCTCTGAGAGCTGTGCATCTAACTCTGCCTGAATCTCTTCAATAAACAGATTCTGAAAGCATGTTCTCTTCCGTGCAGTAATTTATACTTGATGCATGAGAAGCCTGAAGTATGAGCAGATAATGCTATTTGAGCTGTATTTTGCAGAAAACCCTTCCAGATACTCTGCTCTACTTGATCCACTTCTTTCATAAACAGATTTTGTGTTGCCGCCTTCTTTCCGTGTTTGATCTCCTTTCTCTTTGTGTAAATGAAATGGCATATCCTCTCTCCCAGGTTCTGCATTTATTTCATGCTCTCCTGAATTTGGATCACATAACTCATCTCAGCCTCTCTGAGAGGCTAACCTCTTCCTCACTAAAGCTGGGTCATGAATAATTTCCTAGAAAGTGAAGCATTACCTCTTCTTCAACCCTGGAGCAGAGGGAATATCAACTGTGAGCAATTATTACCAGTACCAACCATCTAAACCTCTGAGTCCTAAAGGCCTCTTCTTAGGAATGGGCTCTACACAACACAGAAATTACTACATGACACCTTCCTTGCCTCTGTATAAAGTCCTTGTTTTCTGTTAATCAGTCCCATTTGTTAGTGCCATTTGTAAATATTGACTTCGACAGTCAGCGTCAGGCTTCTGTTGCACGAGGATTGCGAGGTACTGGCAGTCATGAGCCATAGCATTTTTTGCCTTGTCATCTGACCTTGAGAGAAGAAAACAGCTTTGGGAGTAACTTAGATTGAGTTCTTGGTTTGGAGGCATCTTCTCTGCCTTTAGAATTTTCAGGTCACTTGTGGCACATACTCTGGGTTACTTCACTGCATTGTAGCTTAAAAGAGTTTGGGAAAATATTTGAGACATTTATTAAATAGAATGTTTATGACTTAAGTTTAAAATTTATTTAAGTGCTTCAGATACAAATGTGATTAGTTGCCTCATGCTACCTGAAGAAATTATTTTCTTATATATAATAAATGAAAGAGAAGATACTTACTTTATTAGGAGCACTCTTCAGAGACTGTTTTAAAATAGTCCTTTGAAAATATAACAAAAGCCCTTCTCTCTCTACTGGCATTCAAGCATAATGGAATATAGTAAAATACACTATATAAAATGACTGAGTGTTTTGGCAAATATGTCTGTAAGGTGTTTTAATCTATGATCTTGAAGGAAAGAAAAAAGGCAATCTACAGTTAGGGCCAACTTTCATGCTGAATTAGTGGTGAAGCATCTCATAACCACAGTTAAAGTGTTGATTGGAAGGTTGGGTGGAGGTTCTGGGGTTTGGACAAAAAGTTGTTATTTCATTACTTTCTTAGGCATGGACACTCCATTTATTACTATGTCTTGAACCAAGTATATTAAGTGTTAGGTGGGATCTGTTTTATTATTTAAACTCATCTAGAACTCTTTGGCAGTGCTATAAATGCAGGTTTTCCAGCCCACAATCTTTTTTCATATTGATACTGCCTTAACACCAGGGAAAAAGATTTACCTCATCCTAGTTGTATAAAGTAAATTAAAGTTGCAATAAGTGCAATAATTTATCCTGCAGTATGTGGTACCATGCAACATCTGCTGAGTTCAAGAGGTTGTTGCAATGGCTTCTTAGGCATGGTATGGTTTCTTCTCACCACAAAAAACCTGTCCCCTGCTATGACAGCCTCCTGCTACCTGTTTTCATCCTGGCTTACTAAAAACAGTCTGTCTCAGCACAGCCTCCTCCCATCAGATGGCAGGGGGACACCACACCCCTGGGTGGTACAAACTGTGAAAATGCTCACGTTCAACTCTATTACTTCTGATGAGAATGAAAATTAAGATCTGATCATTGTTATCAAAAGACGAAAATTCACCTTTACCCTAGCCACATGGAAATATGTTGCTGTTGCATCTGAAGCTGGCAGTGCTACATGGTTTGCTGAAGTAACCAATGGTGGTAATGAAAGTGGTTTGCCCTTTGATTCCTGAAGGGAGGTTGGAGCAAGGAGGTGGACAGCCTCTTCTCCATGCTGGCAAACAACAGGACTAGAGGAAATGGATGCAAACTGCTCCAGGGGAGTTTTAGGCTGGATATTAGGAATTATGTCTTCATTGAAAGGGTTATCAAACATTGGAATGCTCTGCTCAAGGAAGTGGAGTCACCATCCCTGAAGGTGTTTAAACAGCTTGTGGGCCTGGTGCTTAGTGATATGGTTTAGTGGTCACCTTGCAGTGCTGAGTCGAAGGTTGAACTAAGTGATCTTGAAGGTCGCTTCCAACCAAAGATACTCTGTGATTCTGGGGCAAAGCTTTTGTGTGCTGAGTTCTGTTGTCACCATTTCCTGGTTCCAACCACTAATAAAGTTGCTAGAGTATGATACTTACCATTGAGCTGTGTCCTAAACTCTTGATATTGAGCTCTGACAATGTCCACTTTGTCCAAGCATTAATAAGAAATTATATCTTTCCCTTTTTTTTTTTTTATTCTGAAATCTAATGATGGAGAAGCTTACAAATAAAATAAAAGTAGGAAGAAGCAATTACACTGGCAAGTTCCTTTTGTTTCAGAGTTCTGCAATTATGAATATTTAAACAAAATTTCCAGTAATTCTCAATTAAATTTAATTCTCAATTGTTCATTTAAATTTAAAATTTTCTGTCTCTGGTTTCTGTCTTTACTGTAATCCATGTCAACTTTCTAGAGCTTGTGTCACTTTTGCCCTTTTAACTAGGAAAGGCAGAAGGGCTAGAGTGGGAGTGGATGGAGAGCCAGTTGGGTGTAGCAGGTACTGGCTAAAATTTTATGTTAACTAGAACTCATCAAAAACATTAGTTTAACATGAAGATATGTCTTCCATGAAGTAAATGCTGGTTCCATTTCTACCATCTCCTTTAGGAGAAAGAAACATTCTTAAAATCGCTTGGTCAGGAGCCACCTTATATTCACACAGTAAGATTCATTCCTATTTCTTCAGCATGCCATAATAAAACCCCAGGCCTCATGCTGGCTTTCTTGGCAATCCTTTTGGCTTGAGCTATATGAAAGGTGCATCAGCCCAGACCTGTTCACCGTTACAGCTGCTGAACCTAGCTACAGCTATTATGGCAACAATTTTGTCTTTGTATTTGCATGAAACAGCGTAAGAGTTAAACATCATTCTTTTCTCTTGTCTTCCATACCTGTTTTGTGTGATCACCTCACAGAATGTAGTCTGTGTTCTTCTTGCTGCTTCTGACACAAAGAGATAAATAACACAGGTCGTGAGAGGCTGATGGTGATCTAGAATTTGATTTGGAGAGTTCATAGTTAGCTGCAGAAGTGTAAAAGTGACCAAAAAGACCTAGGACTGGCTCATTTTGTGCCCCATCTCAATGATTTAAAAGGTGATTTAGGGTTAATTACTAGCATTTTGCCTTTGAAAACCAGCTGCTAATTGTGTTGTCGCCTTAACTGGTATAAGGTAGAAAGGTGTAAGAAGGGAAAGGAGTGTAGATTTTGAAAGTGAAAAGCTTCCTTTCTTTTCATAGTAATTTTTTTCTTCTAGAACAGAAGTGTTTTATCCTGCAGTTTTCTTGAACTGATCTCTGTTAACATCCTTTAATGGTTAATAAAGAATTGGTTAGAATTATTCTTGTAGTATGCTAATGAAGAGGTGCTTCTCCTGGTTACTTTTTTTATATGCAAGTAATTGGCATACTGTTTAAAGCTAGTAAAATGCATCACAACCAGTTTGACAGCAGTGACTATTAAATTCTAAACAACATGAAGTCACACTACATTTATCACTCTTTAATGAATCATTCACTTTGGTCCCTCTGTAAGCCCTTGATGTTATTTGTCATTCAGTACTATGCCTCTAGAAGTGTCAGCAGTTCCAGGGTCTTACCTTGCCTTACATTGAAGAAAACCCCTGAAGTGTGTAATTTTTGATCATATATTGGCTACCATCAAAATAAAAGAAAGTAATGTCATTATCCTGTCCTCATTAACATTATCAGCTTCTGATGATTCTCAGATGCTTTTTTTTTTTTTAGTAGCCTGTGATTCATGTATGCAAAAGGGGCTTTATTATTCTCCTGAAAAGAAAGCTGATAAATATTTATAACCTTTTTTTTAACTCTTTCAGTTAGTGGCACCATTTTGAATTCTTAGCTAATTAAGTTGCAACAATGTTACGTATTTTGTCTGTTGCTAAATGTATTCATGCAGCTTTTGGTGGATTTGGGGGAAGAGATGGATTTGGTTTGTATATGAGGTCACTTTAGACCATTTTGTCTGGTTTATCCCATCTGTTCTTCTTTTGTTGTCAGATGAGATGAGCACAGAACATTTGCTTCAATTGTAGGTTAATCAGAAAAATTATATTGATACTTTGGACAGAAACCAAACATTTTGGAGCAGTCTTTTTGGTGTATTTGATTTTAAAATATTAGGCTATAAGAAGTATTCTAAAAACACACAGTCTTACAGTGGGGATTCCAGTATCATGTCAGAGAATATGGCATTGACTGTTGATTTGTATCAATACTTTGTCATGTGTTCTTCCATCCAGTGTTTTCACTCCTTCCCAACTTTTTAATGCTTTATCCTGTATATAAGAAAGCAATGTGCAGTTCTGCCTGTGATATACTGAAGTTAGCTTATGGTAAGGCCTTTTATTATTGCTGGCAATTCTCTCCAACAGCTGATGATGCTGCAGCTGTGCTGAAGACAGCATTGCATTGGTCTGTGCTGCATCAGCACTCTTCTGACAAAGCCACTGGTGAGCAGTTTTCTTTCCACAGTGTAGACAAGACTTTATTCTGAGAAAACAGATTGGTATTGCAAGTTCCTCATGTAATTTCTGGAGAAGTTATTTCATTGGGTATTTACCAAGATGATTTATAAACCCTCATATAATGGATACATGTCCAGGCTCATGCAGCTGTTAAAAGAGATCACTGAAGAAACAGGAATTGCATATTGTTGCCTTAGCAACTGCCACTTCATATTGTGCATAAATCACTTGGAAATGTGCAGTCTATCTTAAGGAACTGCTTCCAACAAAAACAGACAGTCTTAAATAGTTTTAAATAATTCCACTGAAGAAGCTGAAAAGGAAGGCTATCCTAACAATGGCCATCACATTTTTAAGCTTGAAAGCTGAGCTTGTTAAAAAAAAAAAAAAAAAAAGTGGGAGGAAGGGAGGCAAAATAAAATTTAAAGAACCCAAGTATTTGTTTACTCGTGGCACCAGAATTCATGTGATTGACAAACTGCATGGAAGCTACAGATGTTTTTAAAAGATTCCTTTGAAGCCCATGTTCCATTCTAGGAGATCAACATTAATACTGTTGTTTCCCATACTTGCATTTCCTCAAGGAAAAATTTCCTCAAGGCCAGACTGTTTGTCTTGGTTTGTGTTTTGTTTGCAAACTGTTATGGATATGAAAGGAAGGCCTTAAACATACTTTACATACCCAGATGTTTTTTGTGCCTGTTTCAAACTGATCTTTACATTTAGACTTTTTCTGTAGGCATTTACTAGTTTCACAGAGTTTGTTAGATCACTTTAAAAAGAGGGAAGAGGCTTTTGCCAGTATTATGTTAAGCAGTTACTCATGCTACATGATAGCCTCGAATACCAATTCTGCACAGAGTATTTTGTATTGCTATAGCAACTTCCCCAGCTTTGTGGACAATACTGTGTGAGCTGCGTAACAGTCAGAACTGGATTTTGCACATGTGGAAACAGAGCACAAGGAAACATCCAGAGTCCCTTAGCAACGTTGCACCAGATCCAGAATAAAACCCAATTCTGCCACCTCATCCTTTTACTGCTTCAACCCAGGTTTACAACAGAACCGAATGAGAAATACTGCATTAAGGAGCAATATATATCTCCCATTTCACAAAACTCCTTTTCCCTTTATAACATAGTACACAGTAAATAAAATTTAGAAAAGAATATGATGGAGTTGTCAACGTGCTGCTTTTATTACCCCTCTTCTAGGCAATGAAAAGGAGAGGCAAGGAAAATGCTAACTTACTGAATTTAAAAGGAATCAGATATTTTCAGGACCAGTTGTCATTTTTAGGTCACCGCTCACATCTCTGAATATAATTTTCATCTGAGCTGCATGGCAGGGTTTGTATGTGCTGGAAGAAGCTACATTTTCACAGCAGGAGACCAAATCAAAATGAAGCAGTCAGATGCAGGTGCACAGTAATAGAAAGGATCTATTTACCCTGAAGCGTGAGCAATGGGCCAAGAAAGCAGAAGCAGTCGACTTCCATCTCTCGCCTCCTCCTCTCCCTACCTTTTCCCTCCCCCCTAGCTGTGCCAACAAATTCATAAGGGGACCAAAGAGAAGATGTTCACTTGTTTTTAATGAGCTGCCTTGCCTGCTGCTGAAGGTCTGAGGCACTGCTGATTGTGTACTATTAGAGCTGTCTGTCTTTAATTTATACCTAATCCTTCCTTCCCACTTGCACAGCCCCAAGCTAGCCTGGAAAATGGTTGAAAGAGATTCTCCTGTGGGCATCTGTTGGTTGTGTCCATTCTGAATTCTTGAATAAAGCTGTAGAAAGAGCAGTATGTCTGAAGCATGTGTGCTGAAAATGGGGTGGAGGGGGCAGTTTGCTTAGATATTATTTCATAAATCATACATTTTATGTAATCCTTTTAAAATAAATTTCCTGAGTTTCGTTTAAAGATGGGCTGCTTAATAATGGTGGCTTGATAATGTCAGCTGTTGGTTGACAGATGAGACATCTTGATGAATGTTTGCTACTTTTCACTTCAGATTCTGGAGTTCAATAGTCAGGAGCTAAGTACTTTCCTACATTCAAAGGTGACCACCCAGTGCTGTTTCCAAGACTGGAAAAAACACCTGAGCAATTTAAGTAAAGAAGAAATGCTGACTCATAGTGAGTGTGAAAGGGTAACTGCGAGTAACTGCAGTAGACATAAGTACACACCAGTCTGATACAGATTGTGGAACCAGTAATACCCACTATCCTTTACCAGATTTACTGGTGTTTCATACATAGCTTTGAGATCTGTGTAAGAGATTGAGAATTTTGTTTTCCTTAATTCTATGGTTAATTAATGATGTTGTAGTACTGAGACGTCAGCATCTACCTTTGGGAGGAGAAAGCAGGAATACATGAGATCCGTGTAGTGAATTCTGCAGGTTGCTGAGTGCCACTGGAGTGGTCAGGTTGTCTGGTTGTTTTTTCCTCAGGTGTAAAATGGGCCAGAAATATGTTGCAAAGATTAATTAATGCTCATATAATGTAAAATATAGAGGACTCCTAATAATATTGTCATTCTGCTGCTCCATTTCATGAAACCGTAGAATTGTTTTGGTTGGAAAGAACCTCTCAAGTCATTGAGTCCAAGTGTTGACCTAACACCACCATGGCCATTAAACCATGTCCCAAAATACCATCTCTACGTGTTTCTTGAACACCTTCAGAGACAGTGACTCCACCACCTCCCTGGACAGCCTGTTCCAGCACCTGACCACTCTTCCAGTAAAGAATGTTTTCCTAATATCCAATCTAAACTCACATGGTGCAACTTGGGGCCATTTCATGCATTCTATCACTCAATACTAGGGAGAACAAACTGACCCCCACCTCACTGCAGCCTCTTTTAGGTTGTTGTAGAGCAATGAGGACTTCCCTCAGTTCTCCAGACTAAACAATCCCAATTCCCTTAGTCTCTATACAGGGTTATGCACTAAACCTAACATAATAAAAAGGAAGCATCTACCCACATGGACCTGGGTAACAATGGTAGCATAAACTCCAGTAAAGTGGCTGTGTTCCAGAGAAGTATTTTTATCCTGGCATAAAACTTGCCATGCTCAGGGTCTGAATGGTTTTAATGCTACTGCTTTTCAATATCTGCATTTAAAACCCTAACAGCTCTGCAGAAAAACTTTGATATAAATTCAATGCCCCCAGTACTACCTTCAGAAAGGGAGACATGTATACACCTTAAATGTTGGAGGAAGAGTGCTGAATAGCAGAAAAACAAGCAGTACAAAGGAAATTTTGGAAAGAGATGTGTTCTGATGTCATCAAAATGGGACCATGTCATAAGTTTCTACAGACTTTGTCTTTTTTACAGGCACTTTGTGGCACACCTAGACAGCTATCAGGAGGAGGAAACACCTACAGTGTGTAAATAGAAGCCTTAGAGAACGTGTAACTACTATTTTTGAGAAATTTGACTTCTGATTACAGAATTATTATTGTGATTCATAAAAAGTAGGTCCAGCAGTTGTCTGTCTGATAGGGAAAGACACATCATCTGCATAATTGTTAAAATTTATTTCCTATCCTTAGACCACAACTGAAAAATTAGAAGTATACAAAAATTGCTGTAGAATGAACACTTTCTAAATTAGTTGTGCTTAAACTTTGTTACACTTACTAAAGGTGAAAATATGTGCATTTACCAGAAATCCTCTGTGCATGAGAATAGTCTACTAAAATGTACATGAATTGTGACAATGTGTACTTTTTATTGCCTGTTTTAGGATGTCTTTAAATGACAAAAAAAAGGGGAAAGTAGCTTTTTGTGTGTCTTCCAAGCCTTATACTAAGTGTGCTCCACAATCTTTGGAACCAGAGTCCAAGCCACTCTTCTTCAGCATAAATGGATATGCTCACTATGAATTGAACTCAACCTGAAAGGCCTCTTTGGCAAGTGTCTGTATATCAGTGGATATGACTGTATATGCAGTTGCCTTCTGTGGCAGGAAATACAGTGGTTATTAATATTTTTTTAGCCAAAAATAGCCTCTTAAAAAACAAAACTAGCAAAATCCAGCTGAAAGAACAATAAGGAAGCTGTGAGAAATATTGTGTACCACTTGCTCTGACTGTAATAGGTCATTAATCAAACCAGAACAATTACAGTTTTCATTGACTCAAAAAAAGAAAAAAAAAAGAGGAATAAACATTATCTGAGTATAATTACAGCAGGCCATTGTTGAAGTTACATAGAAATATTCTTTCAGAGCATGTGAACAGTGCCCATCTTTTGCACCCTTACTTTTGTGGAATTTGAAAATCAATCTTGTGGTTTATGTGATTCAGTCAGTTTTGGTTTAAGGAGCAAACCTAATTTAACTGCAGCCAAGAAGAATGTTTGACTTTTCTTACTGTCCGTTCATTCTAGAAAAATCAGCCAGCTGGAAAAACTGCTGCTTACAGTATTTGGTAAAGGAAAAACTGTGTTACAGAATTATCATGTCAGAATTTCCTGTAGGATACGTGAAAATGAAATAAAAGTTCATAAGTGATTTGACTACTAATTCTGAGATTTACAAAGCTGCGTGGCAACTGTTGCAGTGTAGGAGGTGATAGGACAGGCAGTGCTTGATGCATTACTTTGGGTAAAACCAAATTCTCCTGGAGCAAATTTTGTGACCAACCTATCTTGGGATGGGGGAAGTTGTCAGGCAGATCTTCTGCTCTGGTGCATTATTATTATTTTCATGCTCTCCTCCATAAAGAAAAAAACCAAATCCTATTTCTATAGGAATCTTTCCAAACTGAGATGCCAGAGCTGAGTTCCAGATGCTTTGTCAGAAGTGTAGCTCCCTGAGAGCTGGAACTCGTGCATACCTGCAGAAGCAGATGAAAGAACAGGAATAAAAATAAGACACTGAATTACTTCTGCTGGTACATGCCTGGAAAAAAAAAATCATCAAAGGTTATTATAATTACAACTGTTATTAGATATCATGTCTGGTTTCTGCATATTTAAATTCCTTCTGAAAGAGGTGAAACTTAGGCACTTAGAGATCCCAGGGGAATAATCGCAGAAATGATGACATATTCCACTTCTTGAACAAATTTCAATACCAAAGCTGCATTCTGCATACTTAAATTTCTTCTTAATTATACTTGGATGCAGGATACATAGTCATTTTCTGTCTTACAAATGTGTGTAGCCAATTAGTCCTGTAGATCATGAATACCCAGTGGCCTAACTCATTAAATGGAATTTTCCTTTTCTGTTGTTATGGCAAAAGAGTCTGCAAATAGCTGAATATCATCTTTCTCTGTGAGCTCAGCCTTGGCCAAGGCTACAGATCATGTAACTTGAGCAAGTGAACAATTTCTGGGCTTACCTGTACTCCTTACAGTATGCCGTAGTCTTGTGTGTGTGTGTTGCAAATTGGTATAGGCTGTTCAGCTCCACTGCACTTCTGGTACTTAATTCTAATGCTACAGTTTTGGTGCTGTGTGATGAATTTAGTATTTCTGATTTCCTTCCATTCCTGAGAAATTCTGAGCCCAGAAGCTCTGTCTGGCCCACCAAGACATGGAGACCTGAGCTCACAGAAGCAAAGATAAGAAAAACTGTCAATGTGTCTCTGGAGAAACCACTGCTTACATCAAATGGTCAAACACAAGTGTTCCTCTCTCTGATTATTTTTTTGTTAGTAGTACTGTTNCAGAATCCCCTCCCTTGCCCTGCTGGCCGCACTGCTCTTGATGCAGCCCAGTACTGGGTTGGCTGTCTGGGCTGCATGCACACACTGCAGGCTCATGCTGAGCTTGTCATCAACCTAGACCCCCAGGTCCTATCTTATTTGTTGTTCTGTCTTGTGTATGCAGAGAACACATGTAGCTTAGACTACCTCATAAGCAGAATTGATAGAGATGCTGAAAGCAGAATGCTGTGACTAGTGAGAACCAGGGAGCCACAAGACAATTGTGAAATAAGTTGCAGACCAGTCTTGCTTTAAGCTGGTTTTGCTAAGTTACAGTATCAGTAGATAATGAATGCAGTATGAGCACATGACTTGGTGCTTGGCCTTGGTGCTTTTCAGTCATAGCATGTTTCCCCAAGGATGAATGTGGCTTATCTAACCCTTTTTCATAATACCCAATGACATTGGAGACTTTGGCACTGTAGTGCTACAGGAGATACTGGGTTGTGATGTTAAAAGCTGTGGTCTCAAATACTGTAGAAACAACAAAACTCTCCATTCAGGGAAAGTGTTCCCTGTAATCTTATTACGGGCACAGTTATCTCCAGTGCCTTCTTGACATGTATTTGCAAAACTTCTCTGGGGATTTGAATTGAATAAGTGCTTTCTTGGAAAAAAAAAAAAAACAAACACCCCACCTTATTGGTTCTGGGGAATGGTAAATGGTTACACTGGATTTAGGTTACTGAAATTTATGTTGTGTCTGTTATACATTATTGCAGACTTCACAGAGAAACATAGGCACACATCTTATATGTGCTATTAAAAAACCTTTAAATACCTCTTAAAAACAGGCAAAAATATACATCTTTTATACCTTTAGGATTCTGATAGTGAGTGTATAACTCAGGACTTATGACCCTTCTGCTCTGTACCCCACACTTGTGGTGCTGCCTTTGGGAAGATATGCCAGGTACTTCCCATCTCAACTCCTCTCCAGGGTTTACTTTGGGAGTACGCCAGGGAAATGCACAGGGAAAGGAATGGAAAGAGTTACTTCACTACTCTGTGTGTGTGTCTGTGTGTATTTATATGCATGTATTCACTATATATGTACTGCAATGTAGATATGACCTTGCTGTTCTTATTTCTTCAGGTTTTTCTGTCATTGACTGTTAGAGAAAATGTTACTCTTATCTTTCAACTTTATTGCTTGTGCCTTAAAGAATCTGAACATTATGATCTGATCTACATCTTCTTGCTAATTCACATAGCCCATATGATGAAGGCCTTAAAACTTCTACATAACAGCTGCCACTAGAATGTGGGGAGTCTTTCAGGGAGCGAGGTAGTCTTGAATGCAGCTTTGCTCACAGATATTAAAAGTTTGGAGTTAAAAAAAAACCTTTTCTGTTCTCAAAATACAGCAATAAAAGCAGTGAGTAAATACAACTTGCTGGACAGTTGTAATTTGCAGAATGCATTTGTCAAATAGATTTGAAATAATCCAGGGCACATTTAGGTTAAAAAAAGAGAGAGAGAGAGACATAGGCTCAGACTAAAAAATGTGAGCTGCATATCTTCTGAGATTTGCAAAAATTAGGCTATAAGATTCATTATACAATTCAGTAATGGACAAATGTTTAGCCTAGTGTTTATTTAGGCTTTAATATGGCTGTGTCTGTGAGTCATTAAAAACTCTTCTTCAGTGAGTCTTTGTAGCATGCAATGTTGACTCCACTATCATGGACATCACTGTGATCTCATGACTACAGCTTAGTGAAATTACCAAGCAGAGATAAAGAGGTATCCTATCATATGAAGTAACAAGGTGGCTTTTAAAAGGAACACAAATAGATGAGCTTGATGGCATCTAGCAGTTGTGCAGTGTACTGCAGCTCGCTTTTTCTTTCAGGTGCAGCTGGTTTGGTAGTCATAGGGATGTTGGCCTAACTGGATTTTCACATGTTAAGCCATTACAGTTCCACAGTTCTAGCCCTCAACTCTGACTTTTGACCCTGTCAGATTTAGAAAGTTTGAACTGGGGCATTCTCTGCCCTGCTTTCTTGCTGACACAGAATTTCCTCAGAGAATTGTATTGTTTCTGGTAAGAGCGTTTGTTTGTGTTTGCAGCTCTCTACTGAGTGTAATCGATCATTTTTGCTTTCTGAGTCATCTCTCTTTTATTTTCCAGGTTGGTGAGAGGCAGAGAGTTCTGGTAACAGAAGAATCCTTTGATTGCAATTACTATGTTGCTCACAATTCTTTCTATGAGCAGGTACAGTTAAATAAACAAAATAATGTATTTTTTGGGTTTTTTTTTATAACCTCAAACCTTTGATAACCTCAAACCTTTGGTTTTATAAAAACAAATAAGCATACCCCCAAACAAGTAAAGATATAAGAAACATTGTCCAGGAAAGGTGTGCCCATCAAGAGTTTTTTAGGATACATTTTATTTCTGTGTTGTAAATGCAATTTTCCTGAAATTATGTAAAGAAATACACAGTGGCTCTTTGGGTATGCAGCATGAGGAGGATATATGCTATATACCCAAACAGCAAGCTCTCAGTGGTTTAAGAAGGTGTTCATTACTGCAGTGATTTTAATTTCTGTGTCTCCAAACCATTGTTTTCTGAATAGCTGAATCCTGATAATTTCCATACATCTTTCAGAAAATTCTTTCAGGCAATGCAGTTTGCAAAAAAAAAAAAAAAAAAAATTCAAGCAATAGGAAAGGTCAGAAACTTGTTTAGATTAACACTGCAGCCTGACACGTTGTATTTCCTTCTGTGTTCATTCTATAAACAAATTCTTTTCACACAGAATCATTTTCTTTGAGATAGGAAGGAAGTACAACATTTCTTTCACGAAATTGTTATTTTGGCTCAAAAGCCAAAGATGACTTGCTGGAAACCAATAAAACTGGCTTTTCTGAATCATCATGATTTCACTCTGCTTTTGCCTTTGGCTTCTTATCCATTTTCTTGCACTGGGCTGTCTACTGTTTGCTTTTGTGACCTTTAGTTAGTCAGGTGTCTGACCCTGGAGAAGCTATCAGTGATGGCTGTGCTCATATGGTCACTAATAGTGCTTCCTTCTGATTCTGGGTTGTGTTACAGCACTTAAGCATTTATTTTTGCTTAGTAGTAAGTAACATTACTGATCTTGAAGTATCTGTTTCAATTCAATATGTGGTTCACTCCTTGTTTTTTCCTTGACTTCTTTTTAATCTTCTTTTGGTTGGTTGGGGTGTTTTTGTTTGCTTTTTGTTACATCTCTAACCTCGAAGTTTTATATGTGGCTGTTCCTTGCTTTTATAGCTTATCAGTCCAGTTGGAAGAATATAGTTTTCCTTATAGAGATTAAAAAGAAGTTGCTTGGGGCTTTTTAGTGTTCAATGCTTGTTTTATTAAAATGTCATTAATTAAAGGAAAAGCAGTATGTGCAAAAAAGAAGTGTTGATTTTTTTTTATGGGGTGTTTGTACAGCACCTAATACAGCTCCTGATTGAGACTGGTGAAGAATTCACAAAACATAAATAGTAAAACAGAGAGTAATCTCAAATTTTACTATGGAAGAAGTACTTCCCATTATTAAAGTGTATGTCCTTTCCCTAAAATTCTGTGTGTGGAGTGTTTGACAAGGGTAATATCCTACTGTTAGCCCAGGTAAATACAAAACTTAGTGCTAGTGACTAATTCTAGTAGCGTTAAATTTAATTATAGTAAATTGAAAACCGCTTTTGAGACACTAAACTACTTATTATACTTTGGAAACTGAAGCTAAGAATCTTGGTATAATGTTCTGCTGACTCAAATAGCTATCAAGCCTATTCTCTCTTCACTAAGCTCATCTATATTAAGAGTTTGCTATTACAACCACATCAACGGGGCCACACTGACAGGCTCCCTCGTAGAACTGCAGCTTGCATTTTTGGAGGCTTTGGGAATGTAGCTTAAGGTAGTTTATTGAGCATGGTAACCTAAACTGGCCAAAGGATACTTTGCCAGAACAACAGTCAAAATGAGGATTTCTTTTGGTAGAGCTTTGTTTAGAGATTTTTTTTTTCCTAACAAATACTTGTATCAGAAAAGGGTATGCCAAGCCTGGCTGCTTGCCTCTTTACAGAACCTCCCAGATACCTTCTTTTAACCTCTTTCTGAAGTAGTAGTAACTTACCCCTGTCTGTCCCCGAGGATTTATATTTAGTTACTACCATTTCACAAACAGAGATACTAAGGTTTAAAGAGGCCACAGGCCCAGCAATATTTAGTTACCTGAATTTCCTTTGATTTAAACTTGATGGAGATTAATTCTGTGGGAAGAACTGTGTTCTAGTCCCATTGTAATACTCTCTTAGCATTAGGATCCTGGATTTCTGTTTGCTACTTAGTTTGAATTTGTCTCAGCTTGTCCATCTCTGAAAGGCAAATATGTCTGCTTTTCTTGGAAGATGCTTAGGAAGCTCAGCAGAATCCTTGGACCTGGAAACTCCTACAGTCATGAACACCTTGAGCCTTCAGGGGAAAAAGGAAACTACTGGCAATGATTTCCTCCAAATGAGACAGCCAATGCTTGTGATAAATTAAAATGGAGAGGCACTGTTGGCAACAAAAAGCTCTCCAAATGTGGCTGGCACAGAGTTTTCCTCTGAAAATCCTCTGCACATGTAGTCTAAAAATCAAGCCATTTTAAAACATTTAAACTTCAGCATCCAAAAATCAGGATATGCACATGTGCTCATCTCCTTCGAAAAGCTCACATTTGTGAGTGGATGAACATAAAGCAAATATGGTTAAATAAATCCCTGTGATTCAGTTTTTCATTGTTTAATTTTTTTTAACTCCTTCTGAGCCTTTTCTTGCCATTTCTGCTTCCAGCAAAAAGTGTCACTCCTGTATGTTAAGAGTCTCTTTCTTTTTGTACTATGCATGACCTAGGAACATCTGTTCTATGGTGTCTTTTTTGTGAAATTCTTACAGGACTGTCTGATATCATGGTTGTGCAGAGTCAGGGCAGGGTGGCATTGGTTGCTGACCCAAGAAACACACTTGTCCATTTTTACAGGCATTCATTGTCAGTCATGCATCTCAGCTGCAGAGGATCTGTGCAATCCAAATAAGGGCTTGTGTAAATAGAAGCAAGGGCAGAATTCCTGTCCTAAAACATTTACAGGCTGAAAAACTGGAGTGTTGGTTGGTTGGTTTTGTTGTTGTGGGGGCTTGGGGTTGTTTTGTTTGAAGTATTGTGGGATGGGTACAAAAAAAATCAGAAGCTGTACAAAAGTCTAGTAATTAGAATTGTGTAGTACAGGTGCCCTTGGGAACTGTTTGGATCTGGATTCAAATGTTGCAGCTCAGGCCCAGCTTTCTCATCCATCAAAAAGCACAACTCATGGAGTGTGTTGGACCTGAAAAGAACTGAGCTGACACTGCAACGCTCTTGAAGAATGCGAGCTGAAGATGCTGCTGGTCAAGTGTGTTTGGGCTATAATATATGATAGCTACTTAAATTTTGAAGTTTTAGGATCTGCTCTGATGTTTATCAAAAATATGTTTTCAGAGTGGGAGCTGGAGACATTGATACTCTCTGTGGTATTCAGTAATTATTCTTTATCTTTATTTGAAAGGTTCTTGTGCCGAAGGATCCTCTGCTAATGGGTAAGATGGTAGAAGTGAATATTTATGAAGCTGGGAAACATTTTATGAAGGGGCAGCTAGTGTCAGATGCCAGAGTTTACACTGCATCCATCACCAAGCCGTTGGCAAAAGGAGAAGTTTCTGGTTTAACAGAGGTGAGTAAAAGACATTTTCTGCCTTACTACACTGGTAAAACAGCAGCTGTTCAAGAGTAAATGCTTCCCATGCTATGTATCTGTTACCATTTTATAGTTCCTCATTTATACATGCATGAAGCTTTCATCTTTCCTGACAGATTGAAATCTGGTTTTGGAAGATATTTTTGCCGATGCCCATAGCTTTACTGAGTATAAAGGCCTTGGGTTTTGTTCCAGAGTGTGAGATGAGGAAAGAACTTACTAGAAATGAAAAGATTTAGCATCACTGATTGTACAACTCAACATGTTTCAGTGTGACTTTAGCAGACGGATTAATTGGTTTCCTTTGTTTACAAAGCCCTTCGTAAAATATGTGTATTGATTACATGTATATTAAAACAGGTCAAAATTGGCTTCAGAGACTCAAAATTACTTGACAGGTAGAGGTGCAGAATATTTAAAATATATTTTGAAAAAAGATCAATATCTGATTTAGTCATGTAAAAAAAACTGAGACTCTCTTTAAAAGAGATCTGATCCTTATTTTACACCTCAGTAGATATGGCTGTTAGCCAAGTATTCTCATATATTTCATGGAACTCTAGCTGTAAAAACTGATGGAGTGTGAAATGAAAATGTGTATCACATTTCTAAGCATCATTTGATGTCCTTTCTCCAGCACTGTTGTTAGGATCTCCAAAAAATATGTAGCAAGAGTTTAGCACACTGAAGAAGGATAACTGGCAGTTTATCAGGCACCTTGCTGCTTTACAGTAAATTGTTGACAAGTATTAAAGTGTATCTGCATCTGTGTTAAAGTTCTAAGTAGTCATCTTTAAAATAAATGATCAATGCATACCTCAGGTGAGTAGTTTTAACCTAAGCTTCTTGGTCTCTTGAATAAGCCTGGCTATGGAAACACAGAGCAATGATAATGCACCTACTGTAATGTGTTTGGCAGATTACGAAACTTAGAGCACAAACACATTGCTAAACTCTTGAGTACTGTCTGTAAGTATGTGTGTATCAGCCTGGTAAGGGGCTATAAGAGACAAAAACAAACAGCCAAAGCCCTCCAATTGTCTAGTTGGACTACACAGTTATTTAAAACCAACTGATTTTTTCATCAGAACACTTTTTTAAATAATCTACTGGAACAGAACCAACTCTGTCATTAAACTGAGTACACGCTGCCAAAAGCTTGTAGCATGGGAACAAGGATGCAGACTGTTGACTTAAATTTTCTATGTCAAATGAGACATAAAACTATTGAAATCAAAGGTATTGATAATTTCCATAAGAACTCATTGAGATGTACAGATCTGCTCCTGCCTTTTGAGTAGGTAGCTCAAGTAAATGGCTACAGCAAGCAAATAATAAAGCAAATTACTTTTGTGGCTGCAAGTGCTCCTTCAAAGGAGTATCTTATTTGTGTTTGGTTCACTGGACACGTTAGAAACTTTGGCTTTCTGAAAAACTAGAATCTCAATGCTTCAATAAGTGGGACATCTTTAGTATGTGGAAGCTACATTGAAAGCTTTCAATCACTTTTTGCCAATATATAATACATAGAACATGAACTGAAACTGTGGAAAATTCCTCCTGACAAATCATACACAAGTAGCAAATCAGAAACTTTCTTTAGATTCCCAGGGAAAAAAGTCAGTTTATCACAAAAGTCACTGTGGGTCAAAAATGTTCTTTATGTTGTTCTCTGTGGTTGGACTGCTGAGAAACATTGCTTGTTAGATGTGCTCAGGACATGGAATTATAACCTCAGATGCTTTTGAATGAGATAAAAGGGGGGACATATGTCATATGATCCTTTATATAGCTTGTTATGTGCACAGATGGCAGGTTGGGGAGAAGGAGGCAACTCAGATTGTAAGTATTCAGATACTTTGTCAAAAGTGGCCAAAGGTCTTGTATCTTCAGCAAGATGCCAGGTGTCTCCACGAGGTTTTCCAAAGGGCAGCATGCAGAACTAAAAACTTGGATTACTTTTTTGTTGAACTATATAATGGAGAGAAAGAAGAGTTACCTAAAGTAGGTTATAAAAGCAATGAATGAAAACACGTGTGGGGCCCTTTCACTTTCTCCTTCCCACTGTGCATACAGATGAGCAAGAACTAGGACCTACTTTACATTCCCAAGTCTGAAAGGATGGGTAGCCAGCTGGTGATTTTAAAACCATGCATGTTTCTATTGCTCAGCATGGCTCTCCTCTGGGCAGAAGTGATTTTAGGCAGCAGCCAACATCCTGTATCTGATGTGTTGTCTGAAGTGCTCAGGAAGTTCTTGTAGACCTCTAATCTCACCCTGTCAGTGGTATGACTTCCTCTCAACTCCTTTACTGTTTACTGGTCCATGATGAGAGCTAGTTCAGAGAGGTACACGGATTTAAATGTAGATTGAGGTAATCTAGATCAAAAGAATGTGGTAATGGGCTGTACTGCAGTAAAACACTCAGATGCTTCAGTCCATTCCCATTCAACAAAGCACTTGGCTCTTTCATGATGCCCCTATGTATTACTGGGGTTGCAGTGCACATCTTATAGTCAAGTATGTTGCACAAGTACTATGATGAAGAGGGACAGATTGCTGAGTCGGGGCTGTAATGTGGCTTTAGACAGTCTGCAGCAGTTAAAAAGGTGCTATTTTTATAATGTGTCTCAGGCATCACTTGCTATCATTAACAGTATTTTCATTAGCTTGCATAGGACAGAGTAAAAAATGTTTCAAAATACATCATAGCTGTACTTTAATGAGGAATGTTCACAGAAAGAGTGAAAGAATTTAGAGCTGTGCAGTGTTTAAAGAAATTGGTCATACAGCTAAAAAAATTAAGTTAGAAAAACTGAGAGCACTGTAATGTGAGCACTAACATGAACCTATCAAAGCAAGCCACACACTCATCCTAAGAAACAAGATATTCCTGTAAATGCTGTGGTGAGGAATACCTGCAATGCCTTTCTCATCTGCTACATGGAATCATAGAATGGTTTAGGTTGGAAGGGACCTCAGGGATCATCTAGTTCCAATCCCCTGCCATAGGCAGGGACACCTCCTACTATAACAGGTTGCTCAAGGCTTCATCCAGCCTAACCTCGAACACCNCTCTTGATGCAGCCCAGCACTCGGTTGGTGTCTGGGCTGCATGCACACACTGCAGGCTCATGTTGAGCTTTTCATCAACCCAGACCCCCAGGTCCTTTTTCTTAGGGCTGCTCTCCAGCCATTCACCACCCAGCCTGGATTTGTGCTTGGCATTGCACCGACCCAGGTGCAGGACCTTACACTTGGCCTTGTTGAATATCATGAGGTTGACCTGGCTCTACCTCTCCTGGCCAAGTCTCTTTGGATGGATCCCTGCCCTCTAGCAAGTTGACTGTGCCACACAGCTTGGTGTCATCTGCAAACTTGCTGAGGGTGCACTGATTCCTCTGTCCATGCTACTGACAAAGAAGTTAAACAGCACTGGTCCCAGCACTGACCTCTAAGGGATGCCACTTGGCACTTGTCCCTCAGTATTTTTTTTCTGATGACATCAGAGGGAGCACCATGAGCATGACTGATTCTTCAGACTCAGTATGTTACTCGTGGTGCTCCTTCTGATCTCATCAGAAAAAAATTACTGAGGGACAGTGACCACACTGAGCCTGAAGAATCAGTCACAGGACTCTTTTTTCACCCTTTCAATGTCATGAGTGAGGTGCCAAGTTGGTCCAAAGAAATAAAAGGAGTAGATCAGCAACTGGAATCAAAGGATTTGACTGGAAAAGAGAAGATGCAAAATGTCACGCAAAGGTTCCATAAAATATTCACCCATTGTATATCTCTGCCAAATAGATAAATACTGATTAAATTCAACGTATCTCTAGCATATACTTTTATCATACTCTCTCAGTGTGTGAAAAACATACCTAATAGGTATGTCCATTAATGTATTAACGATGTAGAATGTCTTGACAGTTATTATAGTCTCTAAAGAAAAAAAAAAAACTTAACTAAGAGATAGATTTACAGTAAGACCTTGGCATTTCAAGGCTGCTTCTGCTCTGTGGCAGAAGTTGGAACAGGAAGGAGAGATGAGTGTTGGAGTCAGTGGCTTGGGTTTAAAAGCTGTCCAAGCAGTCAGACTTTCTAATTAAGGAGGAGATATTAAGTATTAAAATGAACAGGTGTTTGCCAGGACAATTTTTTTTTCCTTTAGCATGATTTTTTCATAAAAGCCACTCAAAAGGGACTGATGTCTTCAAGTTGAGGCGTTTTACAAGAAGACAGTTATGTGGGGGGGATGGGGCAAGTACATTTGGAAGTATCAATTAACTCAGAAATTTAAATCTGCTATAGATTTATATGCTCAGGGGAGCGTTGCTGTCTACAACTACCTGAAAGGAGGTTGTAGCCAGGCAGGAGTTGGTTTCTTCTCCCAGGCACCCAGTGACAGACCCAGTTGGTCTCTTCTCCTAGGCACCCAGTCTCAAACTGTGCCAGGGCAGGTTTAGGCTGGACATTAGGAAGAAATTCTTCACAGAAAGAATGATTGGAATGGGCTGCTCAGGGAGGTGGTGGAGTTACCATCCCTGGAGGTGTTTAAAAGGAGACTGGATGAGGTACTTAATGCCACGGTGTAGTTAATTAGAAGGGTTAGGTGATAGGTTGGACTCGATGATCCTAGAGGTCTTTTCCAACCTGGTTGATTCTGTGATTCTATGTGGGTTTAAAATGTAAAGCTCTTTATTCAGTAACAGAAGAGTGTTTAGAGGTTATATGACAGAGAATATGTAAGTGACAGCTGAACTCAATAAAGCATAAACACAGGTGTAAAGACATTTCTGGATTTGGTTCTAGTGACTAACATAGGATATATGTGAACTGGTAATTGAAAAGTAGTGCCAGTAACGTTAAAAATTATCAAAGAAAGCATATCATGTGCTACTAACTTCAGTTACTAATAACAGCAAATAAATATTTCAAATCTTTGACTAAGAATTAGCTCTACTAAATTTCCCAGAAACTAAACCCAAGATGTAAGTACTGCAGGTGTGACATCCTTTCATTAAGGCAGGCTTGTAGCTTTTTGAGGTCCAGTGAAGCAATTTAGCATTCCTCCTATATTCTTAAGTGCTCTGATGAACTAGTTTCTGAGATTTTGGAGGTGGATTCTCAATGAGAGTAGTACTAATTGCATTGTCACTGGATAACAAACACTTTTGAAAAGTCAGCAGTGTGTGTCAATAGTCTGAATGCAATTTCATTTCAAGATAACATTTTAGTGGTTTTGGTTTTATTAATTATATGTGGCCACGTTTAAGAATCCTGACAGTTTCTCAGCAGCATAAAGTAAAATGCCTAATAAAAATATCCTGATTACAGTCAAACATTTGTCTAAAACTTATCACTGAAAAAAAAAAAGCATCTGCAAGATTCTCTTGTTAGAAATGGAAATAGAGTATGTTTTGCTTCTGTACTCCAAAAATAATCCTCGCTGTTTACATATGTTCTGTGACTAGAGAAAAAAAAAATATTGCAAGATGAGAAATATATGAAGAAGAGACCAAAGAGGTGATGGATAAAAATAAAAGGCTGGCTACCTGCCAGAATTGTAATGCATTGCCAAAGTGGAAGTCTATCAGTCTGAGGGCCTTTAGTAGGAAATTTTAATCAGACAGAAAACTAAGGCAAGAAAAAAAATTAATTTTAACAGACTATTTAATTATCTAGTCATTATTGTTTTCTGTTCATAATTCCTGTTTCCATAATGCATCTATGACTTTCTTTTCAAACAAATACAGGCAACATCTATCGGTTATCTGTTTTCCATTGGTGTTCATGATAACATTCTGCATGTCTGTTTTCACTGCAAATGAGTAGTGCTGGCAGCCTCCATATGCACTATCTCCTTTTGTGAGTTTGGGATCTTGGGGCTCATCTCTGTGGCTCTCCCAGACCACAGTAATATCCACAGTCAGCCTGTTAAGCTAATAGCTATTCAAGTGCTTTGGATCTTCAAAGGAAATGAGGAGTCACCCACTGATCTTCAGATCGAAAGCAATTGCTGATCACTCTGCTTGTTCCTTTGTTTCTCCATCCTGCCTTCCTCTTTTGCAGTAGGCTATTATAGCAGTGTACTTCTGAATACTACTGAAGAAGCTGTGTGCTTCTGGTCTTCTAGTTAGCCACAAAGTATTTTCTAGTTACATTAACCTTTTTTTTTGATGTTAGGAAACGGGGAAATGCATATATCAAATGCTTCTTTATAGCCTGCTAGAGAGAAAAATCAACAAAGCATAGTTAAAGGGAACTCTCTGATCTCAGGTAGAAAAGGTGCTTCACTTGCAGGCAAAATAAAATGGAGAAGAGGGAAAAAATTGTCTTCTGCTGGAACAGAAATTAAAGAAATCATGGCAGAACTGAAAGCTCTGTGTTAGAAACTTCAAGGACTTGGAAGGAAATGCAGAAGATGTGTATAAACTGAAGTAATTATTAAGCAGTTTTTACATATGCTGGAGTTTCAAAGTGGTAGAAAACTTGGTTCCTGAACAAGAACTAGAGATTAGAGATTTAGGGGGAAAAGAGAATGAGGAAGCAAATTTTGGATCAAAAAATGGCATACAGATGTAAAGAGAGGAATCTTTAATAAAATTACAGAAACCATAGAAAGTATGAGAAAGCCTAATGGATGATGGAATTTCCAAAGAATAAAGTAAAATAAAATACACTTTTTGCCACTCTTGGAATGCTACTTCCCAAAGGCATCTTTGCATCAGTGTCCAAGAAGGGGCAATCTGAGAAATGCATGGGGAAATTCCTATTTAAAATAAACATGCCAGGAAAAAAAGGGAATCCTTTCTGTGTAAAATAATTTTCAGGTACTGCATGAAAATACTGTGCACTATTCATTGCTCTTGCATTCTAGACTCTAGCATATATGGAAACATACATTTCATTGGCTCAGTTGCTTCTCTCCTTTTCTCTGAACCAACTGATTATAGTGCAAGGCATATAAATAGTTACTGCTTTTTCATTTATTAATCTGTTTTATTTAATGTCTTTCTCATGTCCCCTGCTGGTTGTAAATAGAGGTCATAAAAGATGATAAATTCCTCTTAATTAATCTATTTTTCTGACATTTTTTTTCTTCAGTTATTTCACTAAGGTCACTATAAAGTTAGCATAAGAAAAGACAAATTTCCTTTCTAAGAGTGGAATTCAATGCCAACCATGGATGTTTTTAAGAATGACCTTCAAAAGTCTCATTTTTCTTGAAAAAACACCAAAAAATTGTAACATAATGTTTCTTAGGTGCTGATTTTCATGATCTACACATTATCTGCACACCATGCTGGGTTTGTTTATGGGGATTTGTGTTGATTTGAATTCTTCTTCTGCTTGAAAGCCCAACGTTTCACGGAATCACAGAACTAACCAGGTTGCGAGATCAAGGCGAACCTATCCCCTAACACCTTCTG
>WBNM01043829.1:0-109741 GCA_013399055.1 Ramphastos sulfuratus | reverse complement strand
TTTTTTTTTTTTCTTCCTTCTGCTTATGCCACCCAAATGTCTCTTCAAAAGAAATACAGTACATTTATTTGTTCTGGGGTGGGGTGCGGAAAGACAAACCAAAACCAAATTACATTATCAGAATGACTGGAAGTTCACTAGTTATGGCACACTAGGATATTCACCTCACTTTGATATACACAAAACCCAATCATGACTGAATTCCCATATAGTTCTGTATTGCTCTTATTGGCAACTCTTTCTCCTTCTCAAACGCACATGATAGCCCAGCCATCTAATCAGAGCTCCTAATGCATATGCTTAATTTAAACTCTCACATTACTTGAATGCACATATCTCTAACCTTTGACCAGAGACTTCTCCCTTCCTCCACACATCTTCAAAAGTGCCTGAACAATGACCCTCTCCATGTATTCCATGAATTTTGAAAGACACACTCAAGAATGACTGAGCAGGAAATGCAGGTAGAAGTCATGACTTTGGCAGCTTGTAGCCCTCTCATACCACTTCTGCCATAAATAACGTGGAGGGGAACAGAGCAATCATGTAGCTGCCACTGGTCAAGTTTGTGCTGAATATAGCTATACTGTAGAAAAGCCATTAGAATTTTCCATACTTCATAAATGCACTCAGCTATGCATTGCAGGCTTGATTGTCAGATTATTCTATTGATAACAGTCCAAAGATCTTTCATAACAATGTGAGAACTGGTATGGATCAATCTATACATTGAAATATAAACCCTTATATTTCTTGCTATTTGCATTAGCAAAATGTCTCTAATTGAATCATAGAATCATAGAATGGTAAGGTTGGAAGGAGACTTCAAGGATCATCTAGTTCCAACCCCCTGACATAGGCAGGGACACCTCCCACTAGCACAGCTTACTCAAGGCTTCGTCCAACCTNCCCAGACCCCAAGGTCCTTTTCCTCAGGGCTGCTCTCCAGCCATTCCCCGCCCAGCCTGTATTTGTGTTTGGGATTGTGCCTACCCAGGTGCAGGACCTTACACTTGACCTTGTTGAATTTCATGAGATTGGCCTGGCCCCACCTCTCCAGCCCATCCAGGTCCCTCTGGATGGATCCCTGCCCTCTAGCAAGTCAACTGTGCCACACAGCTTGGTGTCATCTGCAAACTTGCTGAGGGTGCACTCGATTCCTCTGTCCATTGCTTTCTTTTATCACTCAAGTCCTTGTGCTTATTTATCTCTAATAATGAAAAGGTTGCATGAAAGTCCTACCTTTGTCTCAAAATTGTCTTTCTTTAGTAGAGATTAAATTCCTGATTTATTTTGGTTAAATAATTAAAAAAAAAAAATCCATGCAGGTACTACTGTGAGATCATAATCTGGTATTTTTTTTAGAAAAGGCAGTAAGTGTGCAAGAACTTGAAAAAAAGTCACTATTACAGTTGTAAGATATAAAATATGTCACTGTGGACATAACTTAGCCAAAGTCAGCAGTTTCTTGAGCTCTCTCTAATTTGCAAGACTTCAAAGGATTTCTTTTACCTGATTGACAAGTGGCAAAGTCAACTTCAGTCTAAAACTAAAAACTAGAAATATGTAATGTTCATAGCCATGTCTAATGCCTCACTGAAACCTTAATGCACAAAAAGGCTGAGAATACAGTATTCCATTTTGCAAACAATTTTTATGGAAAAAATTCCATGCATATGAATTGTGCAAAGTTTGTTGATGCAATCAGAGTCAGGACTTCAGTCTGGTAAGGTTTGAGCACTCCATGGCTATGAGAATTATTTTTATGATGATGGTTTGACTGTAAAATGAAAGAATATGGGCATCAAAGTGCTTCCATCTTCATCTATTAGATACTGGTATGACCCCAGAAGACAACAGTGATGTTATCTGGATTGAGAAGTACAGATCTTAAATATATTGCGACAAGCCATACAAATGAAAAGGGAATTACTACTGCACAACTCGAGGACAAAAAGTGCCTTAGAGTGACATCTATACTACTGAGTAAAACAGGGCCCTGAGGTGGTTCTGGTGAAACCATCCAAGGTATATTGTCCAACTGTTAGTAAGGCACTTCACTCACCTCTGGGTTCTATCAGTGCAAGAGTCCAAGACAATGCCAGAATACAGTACTGTACATGGCATGTCCTACACACTCTTCCCATCACTCTATTTCTGCATAAGGAGAAAAGAATGTACTTGTGTAGATGTGAGCTGTGCCATGCCTTTAAATCTCAGGGCCAAAGAATGGTTACGGGTCTGCATTCGTTATTATTATAGACAAAGTCACAGCCCTGTAAGATAATGTCTATGTGATGTTTCTTCTAGAATATGGTACCATATGCTTATTTGAGGTGTGCCTGCACACTTCCAAATCAGAAGCATCATTAACTCAGAACATTTTTTTTCCTCAGATGTAAACATTCTCACACAATCTTTTAAAATTCTACGAAGTTGCTATTGATTGATACTTTTTCTCAAGGCTTACTTCAAAGAATCAACCAGGTTGGAAAAGACCTCCAAGATCATCCAGTCCAACCTATCACCCAGCCCTAGCCAATCAACTAGACCATGGCACTAAGTGCCTCATTCAGGCTTTTCCTGAACACCTCCAGGGATGGTGACTCCACGACCTCCCTGGGCAGCCCATTCCAATGCAAATCACTCTCTCTGTCAAGAACTTCCTCCTAATATCCAGCCTAGACCTCCCCTGGTACAACTTGAGACTCTGGCCCCTTGTTCTGTTGCTGGTTGCCTGGGAGAAAAGACCAACCTCCACCTGGCTACAACCTCCTTTCAGGTAGTTGCAGACAGGAATGAGGTCACCCCTGAGCCTCTTCTTTTCCAGGCTAAACAACCCCAGCTCCCTCAGCCTCTCCCCACAGGGCTGTGCTCCAGGCCCCTCAACAGCTTCGTAACCCTTCTCTGGACACGTTCCAGTATCTCAACATCTCTCTTGAATTGAGGGGCCCAGAAATGAACACAGGACTCAAGGTGTGGCCTGACCAGTGCTGAGTACAGGGGAAAAGTAACCTCCCTTGTCCTACTGGCCGCACTGTTCTGAGACAGGCCAGGATGCCATTGGCTCTCCTGAGCACCTGGGCACACTGCTGGCTCAAGTTCAGCCTACTATCTACCAGTACCCCCAGGTCTCTTTCTGCCTGGCTGCACTCCAACCATTCTGTCCCCAGCCTGTGGCACTGCTTGGTGGTGTTGTGGCCAAAGTGTAGAACCCTGCACTTAGCCTTGTTAAATCTCATCCCATTGGCCTCTGCCCACCCATCCAGCTTGTTCAGGTCCCTCTGCAGAGCTCTTCTACCCTCCAACAGATCAACACCTGCTCCTAACTTGGTGTCATCTGCAAACTTACTGATGCTGGACTCAATCCCCTGGTCCAGATCATCAATAAAGATATTGAACAGGACTGGGCCAGCACTGATCCCTGGGGGACACCACTAGTGACAGCTGCCAGATGGATGTGGCACCATTCACCACCACTCTCTGGGCCCAACCCTCCAGCCAATTCTTGACCCAGCAGTTGTTTCCTCTCTGAGGCTGACATAAAAAAACCCAATCAAACAAACAACAAAATTCTAATTATTTTCCCCTTAAAACATGTCAATAGTCTAGCAGATTACTCATTCTTCACATAAGCTGAATTCAGCTGGGACTGTCAATTCACTTCTTATTTTCAGAAGCATTTAAAGTCACCTAGCAAGGTTTATGTGGATTGTAGAACAAAGAACTTTCAGAAATCTTAATTCCAGGAATGCTCTAAGAGCTTTAGCTATGGATGCTTCTTCAAGAGCAAGACAACATATTATGGAACTGCTTCATTCCTGAGGTGGCAACCACCAGCAGTCTTGTCTTATTCTAGTGAGAAATTAATTCTACAAAACACTACAAAGGAATTAGTTAAAGAGAGCAGTTTCCTTTGTGTATCTCTATTACAAACACCTAAATCCAAAGTGAGCTGGCATGATGGTTTAAAAGGGAAAAGGAGCAGTGCTAATTGACACTGACAATTCCTTTTGGCATAGGTAGATTTTTAACAGTTTAATGGGCTTTAAAGAGAAGAAAAAAATACTTTAATATATTGACACGTCGGTTGCTTCCTTTATTAGCTGGTTGTAAATCTAAAGGACTTAGAGGGACATAGGAAACTAGACTCAGTTTAAAATTATAAGCTTTATGGTTGAGATTTTTACTGTATCTTAGATTTCAAATGTAATTTTGACAACTGAGTGCAAAGCATGTACCTTAATAACACTTCTCCATCTCTGCACTTAATTATTTGCTACCAAAGCTCCTAGGCAGCCACCTTGCTGTGCATGCCCCTATACATGCCTTGTTTTGATATTTTTGGTGGCAAATTGTATGGTATTAGCCCCAGCAGAAACACAGTCTAGGTACTATCTCACTTACAACTGTTTCTGGTTGATATAATTTGAAAATTAAAACTAAAACTGCACCAGCTTCTGTTGCTCTTTAGCTCAGTGGGTAGACACTAACTTAAATGTGGGGGTTCTTGCTTTGGGTCTTCTCCCTGCCTAGGGTAAACAAAGATTTGAGACAAGGTATTCCAATCTATCTATGAGAAGGGCTGTGATGGTGATACCACGCAGGTGGGAGAGCCAGAAGGATCTTCCAGTATGTAAAATATTTATGGGGATTAGGAATCAAGGTGTTCAGTAATTTTATGACCTGCTCAACACTGAAGCTAAAAGTTTTGCAGAACTTTTTGGTAGGACTTAAAATACTTCAGAAGTGAGATCACAGGAGTGAGGATTAAAATTCTGAATTTATGTAACAGTCACTTTGGTGTCCTAGCCTCAAATGTATGAAAACCTAATGTTATGAGATGAATTAGAAAAAGAATGAGATGAAGTCACTTCTTAATGGTAATCATGAAGTACTTAATTTCATTGTTTCTGATTTTTTTTAGTTTTTCATGTTACTTAATTAGTGCATCCCTTAAGGTTCATTTATACTTCATGTAAATCAACTATAAATGAACTGGAGATATTACCATGGGGAATGGAATGAAATTAATTAATATATTACTTGATTAATCCTTATCATTAGTTATGAATAATTAGGGTTTTTCCTGTACAATTAAGAGATGCCTGTACTATAGGAAAAGCCATAAAATGTTAGTCTGTTTGGTTAAGCATCATTGTTGGCCTCCAGATAGACCAAATTACTAGCTATTACAGAAGGATTCACATTCATGAACAGTCATTAACTGCTACTGTTAGTCAGGTGCCCTTGCAAGGTTGTTTTTGCTCAATGGTGTATTGATTACCAGGGAAGATCAGTATGCTCACAGGAAAGCATTTAAGATTTTGAAGATGTTAAACAGATGCAGCTTTGTGTGCAAACCCAGCCTGGTAGTTAAACTCAGGTTCTGAGAACGATATGTCATTTGTTAGAAGTATTCCTGTGGAATTTTCTTCTTGCCATTCATGCTTATTTTGCTCATTTATCTTTGTTCTCTCAGGTAAGGTCTGACAACTAAAGTGGCATTAAACAACATGACAATCAACCATACAAAATCAGTCTTTCGAAGGCTGCATACTCCATATACTCTTATGTTACACGGAGCCAATACACAGAGCATCATGGAGACACCTGAATATGTACTTCCCATTGTGCTGAGATTTCTCAACTGACAAACTTCTTAATGATTACGCAACAAGCTTTCAGTGCATTGATGTGTTTTGTCCACTTACAATGCCCTGCAGTGAATAATGTACTATGAAAGAAAAGAAAAAATTGAAAAAGTGAAAATATTTAACAACTCATGAATTTGAGTTGGCATAAAGTAGGCATACCTTAAGAAAATATTTATTAGTATTCACAGTTATTCACTATGTGTAGTAGACATACGTACTTTGACACAGACAAAGCAAAATACTGTAACCATAGCCTGTATTAATATGTCCTTTTTGTCTTTTTTGTTTGCTTGTTTGGTATTTTGTTGTTGTTGTTGTTTTCAAAGGTGAAATACTAAATGTTACAGAAAGTATTCTTAGACAATTCAGAAATACCTTGTAGGAAAATCAGAACTGTGTATGTTATACAGACTCCTTTTACAGAAAGGCTTCTTGAATAAGCATCTTAAAGACTTTAAAAATTATATTACTAACAATACTGAATCAGTTAATTTCCTCTCATTAAAACTTCAGTTTTATAGGGAGTGACATTTGCATTAGTCTCCAATCACTATAAGCACTGTGGAAAAATGATAAATATATTTTAAAATAGCTCAACACTGCTATCACTTCATCAAGAAACATTCACCATGAAATATGGTGTTCCCAGTGGAGAGTTAGTACAAGGAGTAAGTCTACTCTGTCCTTGCAAGTGTCATGTTTAATGAATGTATTCGACAAATTCTGAGATCTTTTATGATACATAACCACACAGAATGACTGAAGCAGACTATTAAATATATTCTTACTATTCGGGTCCAAATTAAACTGCATGAATATACAGAACAGGTACACATTTAATTTCAACTGGTGATATGAAAATCCCAAAGCAACTTGTTTATCAATTTATGCACGTAGCATTTAGAATGTGTTACACTGTTCTGTCGAAGGTGTAGCTTTAAGAGAAAATTAAAGAATCTTTATTTTCTGCTGGGTACATTTAAATGAGAAGTGTCTGTAATGAGTAGGGCATGATGCTAACACACAAACACTATCAACTATATATTAATTGTCTCATATTTTTTGAATAATGAAGGAATAACAACCATCCTTTGGAGGGACCTGGAATTTGCCACTTCTGGCTGCTAACCGAGATGAACAAGAGTATTCCATTATGAGTTTACATAACGGATGTGCACTCAGACTTCTACATGAACTTAATGGTTTCATCTTTTTCTACATTAACTGCTGACAACATAGATACTCAAAAGCTCAAATTTTCATTGACTTAATGTAAGTTTAGTGCAGGTCAATAATTTAACAAAGGAAAAACACACTTTTTGATTAGCCTAAAAATTTGAATTATTGCCTTTTTAGGAGATGCAAATAACAAAATAGCAAATTAAATCATGTGGAGCTTTGACTTGGTAATTTTTTCTCCTTCCTTTGCACCTTACATAGGGTTTTCTGAAATTGCTGAGTAATGGGCAGTTCCACAGAATTCAATGGCTGAGCTGATATCTCTGGAAATAAAGTAGGACCAAAAAGGAAGGCTTTTGAAATACTATCTAATACCACCTAGATCCAAAAGAAGTATAAGAGTTTTTCCTTACTGGATAATTTTCTGTCTTTCTTAACACTTAGGATTTGGAAAATCCCCATGTATCTTATACACATACTCATAGGATGTAAAGCCTTTTGACATAGAATCATAGAATCATAGAAAGGTAAGGTTGGAAGGAGACCTCAAGGATCATCTAGTTCCAACCCCCTGCCATAGGCAGGGACACCTCCCACTAGCACAGGTTACTCAAGGCCTCGTCCAACCTGGCCTTGAACACCTCCAGGGAAGGAGCAGCCACAACCTCCCCGGGCAACCTGTTCCAGTGCCTCACCATCTTGTACAACTGTGAAAATAATGATGTTTAAAAATAAAAAATCCAAATTAAATTAGTTTCCAACTTGAAGAATTTTAAGTAAATACTTAATATAAATGCATGTTCTTCATTTCCTGAACCTATTCTGAACCTTTGTTATAAAAGTCTTGACTATAATGTGCTTTTTGCATTTCTGCAGAGGAAAGCAATATACCCAAATGTATGAAAATGCATAATTGAAATAAGTCAGTAAAAATTCTACTGCAAGCAATGTACTTTCAATGTAGATTATTAATAACAAGTATATAATACCCGTCAATGATTAAATGTTGCTGTATTATAGAGTAAGAAGCAGAATATTTCATATACTGCACGTTTTTTGTCATTTAAATCTTTCTAGTAAGCGCACACTGACAGTAGGAAACACAACGATGACTGAATATGCATAGATATCACTAGATCATTCTTCCTCTATTAAAACCATATTGCACGCAGCAGTGATGTTCTGGCTGCTCAGTGTTATTTCTGGGTCAGCATCATATCTCTCCAGGAAAGGTGTTTTTGCTGTTGGTCTGACTTTCCCTTTTACTGATTTGACTGATATAGTTGAAACCATGCCAAGGTGAACGAGCATTTCAAGTTCAGCAATGAGGAAAGCAGCTTCGGTAAGTGCCATGAACAGACAGCTTTCTGAGAGAGATCTGGAACAGAGATTCAGTGCATGATATTCTTGAAATGAGGAAGACATACAGATTTGCACAGTGAATAATGCTGTTTTATCGCTTTCCTCCTTTTTGCCTCCCAAAAAGAGATCAAAGTATATGCATTATGTTATATTTCATTTCCCCTAGAACACTATTCTAAATTTAAAATTGAAATCTGACAATGAAAGTATTTAAGTAGAGGAATTTTTATGGTAAATCCTATCTATAGACAGACTTTGTAAGGAAAATAATTCACTTAACTCAAGGTAAAATGGGATTTTCTTCAGACAAGCCCAGAAAAGGAAGAACTATCATAGCATTCAAGAAAATAAGTGGTTTCGGCAATACTTCCTTCTATTTCCCTGATTAGCACAATGATCTAGGTACTAAGTACTTTAAAATTATTATTCTTGTTTATTCTAAGTATAAAATCTTGAAGAAGCACAGGCAGGGCTCCTGTGTCCACTGCACTAGGTATTGTTCAAGTGGAACAGAGGCAGGTGATTTAGATTTAAGACAGCTCGCTGGCAAGCACAGACAGACAGCGATCACAAAGGCACAATGAGGTACCATTAGACAATATGAATGACAACAGTTTTGTCAGGGGTTGTGTAAACATTGCAGCAAAGGAAAGAGAGAATTTGTGATCTGAAGAAAAACAGTGAGGCAGGTTGGCATATACATATGGGATGTACCTTTAGGTTATGGATGAAATCACAAAAGTGCATATTGGAAAAGTCTGCTGAGAGTGTGAGGGAACCAGCTGGGGATATATGTGTCTGGGTGATTCTTATCTGAATGGTCCCCAAACCACAGAGATTTATATTTATGGAGGTCAATAAAGTGGCCCAGCAAAAAGGATACAGTATGACAGAGTGACAGGCATTGCCAGTTTCAAGGCTATAGAAAAAGGGTATTTTAGCAATCCAGGCATAAACTGAACAGTTTAATGGGGGAGGGTGTGTGTGGGTTTGTGTGTATGCACAGAAAAAACATCCATATGATTTATGTTTTCATTTGAAAAGAAGTTCCTCAACACATTTCCTTCAGTAAAAACCACTTAGGCTAGGGTAATAGATCTTAACAGAGATCTGCACATGAATGAATCTTAGTGTGCACTTAGTATTACTAATCAAAAGGAAGAAAAAACAGCTGCAACTCTCAAAGGCTCCAATCTGATATTTGAAAACTACAGTAATGTGAAACACAGCAGCAGCCTGTGACACATGATTTCCCCAAAAATAAACAAATAAACGTCTTTTGCCCAAAGCTTTCAGTTAACAAGGACACAAGACTGAAAACCAGAGCATCTATTAGGCATGCTGTAGGACAGTGGCTGGCCAGCAGGAGCTTCAAGACAGTTTGTATGGCTGTAATTTTTTACAGGATGGAATAAAACAAAAGTGGGAGGGGGAGGGAAAAGGAAAATCAGCATGGCAGAGTGTTTGGAGATAAAAATAGGATGCTGTGTTGGTTTGAGCTAATTGGAATATTTTAATAGAGGAAATTATAGGCTGTGAAAGGAAACAATGGTGATGTCTACTTCACTCATAGGCTTGCTGAGATGTTTAAGAAAAAAGTACTCAAAACAAAGATAAGTCAGTGTCTCTGGGGCACAGCGTCTCGGGCAGTCTAGCTTCTGGCTCTCCTCTCTGCCGAGTGACCTTACTAACCACTTTTCTACTACCCCACCCCGGCCGATCCTCAAAATTCTCCTTGCACGTAAGACAAACCTTGGGGTAAGATAGAGGGGTGGGGAGAAGGTGGAAGGGTGGTTGGAAGCCTCTCCTGGGGTCTCTGATTTCTGGGAGGGCTGTTGTGTTTCTGTATTACCTTTACCTTGTATATTTCTGTAAATATTCCTGTATATAGTGTATATATCTGCTTGTACATTGTGCTGAGCTGTAAATATAGCTTCATCTAAACTTCCAGCCGGCTGAGTTCTAGTCTGGGTCATTTTACAAAGTGTGGGGGGGCGGGGAACTCCCAAACCATCACAGATGCAGACTGGTTATGCAATTTTTTCTTAAAAGCTTTTTTGGCTATCACTTTTTTTTTTTTTACAAACAAGTCATCGTTGTGTAGCTATGATTATTTCTGTGGTGGCTATTTCACCACTTACAAAGGATATGATCTCTTCAGTACAACTTGTTCATTACGCTGGCACAATTCCCAAAACAGTCTCCCAATCAGGGTCAAGTATAGTTGTGATTTGCAGTCTGTATTGACTGACAAGCCAGCTGACTGAGATGGCTGGTACATGGTAGGCTTTAAGGCATTCCACAATTTCAATTTAATTTCAAAGAGTACACTATAAGTAGGCACAAAATAAATAATTTGTATAAGGACAAAGACAATCTCCTGAAATAACTATGGTATTCATAAATTACAGTTATAGAACAGCCTCTCATTATTTTTTATTGTCTGAGCACAGTAGAGTTGGTGTCAATATAATCATCATTACAAATGTATGCACAGAAGGTTTACTGGAACAAATGATGAGAAAACATCATCTACATTGTGTCCATGTCCATGGTTATGTATATATATAAAACACATCAACAAACTCCACAGAATTTACAAAGCTCATTTCACCCTTACTGTTATCAAACATGTATGCTTAAATATCCCAACATTTATGGGGCCAGCCTCATTCAAACAAAGTTGTTAAGGGTTCATTAACTACACATAAAATTGAGCGTGTATTTCAACAACAACTACTATTGAGAGCTGTCACTTACTCTAGTCCTAGAGATGGCTCTGTTCTACACAAATCCTGACTGTAAGTATTCACAGCTAATAACTGTGCCTGTTACATGGAACCATGAACAAGCCTAAACCAACTTAGACAAACATCTTTGATATTTGGAGAGAAAGACCTCAGATCTAAATAATTCTAGTACAGGTGGAGTGAATTTGGGATTTTTAAGAAGCTTTTGGGACAGAAAAAAATTATTAGAAGGAACTAGAAAATAACTTCTAGTAATAATGAGGAAAATGAGAGATGTTCTTCTATAGTCACTAATTGAGAATAGATAAACAGTTTGTTAGCTTCTTACAAAGGAGGTGAACTTTACTTTTTTTCTCCTATTCTAAACCTCACATACAATGCAAAACCTGCAAAGTTCAGAATTTGGTGAGATTCCATCTTCGTGGCTTCTCTCCAGCTTGTATTTCAAAACCAAACAAAGTCAGATGTTATTTCCTTGGAATGTGAATATAAGACAAGAGAATGACATGAAGAATGCCTCCTCCTTTCTGCAGGCTTGACAAGCTGGGCACAATGGCCTTGCTTCTTTGTTTGCAATGTAAGAGGATACTTCTATGTCTACTTGATGGTAGAGCAGGGACTTCCTGATGGCTGCTATCTTAGGGACTGAGCAAGAGTCTACCCAGAGCATGGGAGAGGAAGCCTCACCATGAACCTTGGTCAACTCTGGGGAAGCTGTATGAAGCTCCTCAGGCTTTTTGTCTCCTTTTCACTCAGACAAGGCAACTCCATAAAATGTGTCAATACAATATCAACTTAAAATGCAAGAGAACAATTAAGAAGCCTGTTGTGTTCCTGTTCAAGTCACTAACCAAGGTGGTTTGGACTCCAGAAATGAGTAAGAGCCACTGAACACAGACTTGTCCATGTACTTAAATATTATTCCATTAACAGTAAATCCACCCCTCTTTAACTGCTGCTGTTTCAAAAAATCACTCAGAAAGGTCAAATCATAAGTTGGCATATGGAAGCATTATCATAAAATAAATAATACATGGAATTCTCTTAGACATAATGAGACAAACCATTACTTCTGCAAAAAATATTTTTTTCTCCATGCAAATATTATGATCTTTAATAATTATGTTAATTTATCATTTGTATTCACAGCTCTTCTTGTAAAATCATTACATGTCTTAACACTAACTTCGATTGCATAAATATTACATTAACTTTGATCGTGAAAGTATTGCACAATCATCATTTTAAATAGTTAGAAGGTGACTGAATAGGTTCCAATTGAGTTTAATTGAACTGCATTAAGAAATATTTTTCTTTTGATTTAGTTATTTTTATATAAAGACCACTGAAGTCTTCATTCTTTTCATTAGCTCATGTAAAAATGTTCACAGGAGCATTTCAAAAATCAAGAGAGATTTTGAGGCAGACTACTACGTAATTATCAAATTATAACTATTGCAACTATTTATATTATTCACTTCTATGGGGTAACACAGAAACTAGCTCACGTCCTGATACATCAGCTATTTTAGTGCTTGTGTATCATAAACATATGGTTAATTGCCATAATTAAATTCACCTGGGTTACTCTGCTGTTAATTGTTTCTATCATGCTTAAGGCCCTCTATTTTGTTGGGTAGATTTAAGTATGTGTTTAATACTTTATTGGAACCTGGCTGCAGCAAGCTCTTGCTGACAGAATTTCCAGCCAGTTCCTCTATGGCATGGAAGGCTTTGATGCCTCTGAACAAATAGTAGGATATTGACTCACAGAAACTGAGGCCTTTTACATTATGTGACCAGCCATGAAAGCTGTCAACAGCTGTATTGAATGAGTATTAGCAGAGTCACAGGGCATAAAGAAACCTCCTGTAAAGAGATGCTGATATTATAAATGGCAGTTTGTTCCCTCACTACTTTGAGGAGAGAATGTGATCACCAGAGTGTTGTTTACTCATCTACAGTAGTTTGATTCACTCACCTGGTCTTTTATCACATAACATTTTAGTGATTCCTTATTCCTTGCCCAGGTAATTTTCATCCCTCAAGAGTGATCTGCATATTGGGACATTACACTTGTGAAGAAAAATCAGAACCACACCCAGTTCCATATTTCTGGAGGTGCTATCCCTGGATATAGCTCTACTTTGGTGGAAAAGGGCCAAAGAACCCTTGGCATCTACCAGATTTATCTAAGAACAAACCCTTATATATAGCCATATATCCCCCTGGCAAATCTCTCCTAGGACAGCAAACATCCAAACATCCACACTCTTCTGCTGTCTCTGGGAATTTTTTTCCTCAAATTTACTTTGTCTTCTTCCTCTGCAAGATGGGTACCATAAACTCTTCCTTTCCTTTACTGGACAGATGCATATTAGCAAGTCCCATGCAGCTCTCCAGTGGCTCAAATCTCTCAAGTCACCACAGTTCTGATAGGAACATAGTGAAGATTGAATGAAAATGAAAGAATTCATCCCAGCTTTGTTAAACACCATCCTTGTTTTCTCCTTGACCTGTTTCCCTGCACAGAAGCATTCCATGCCATTTCTGGACCCATCTCTTTTCCTCCTGTCTGGGTTCTGGATATTTTCCTAATCTGCAGAATTGCTCTCTGCAAAAACAGTAAACAGTTGGGGTTTCTTCCTCCCTCCCACAATTTTTTTTTTCTTTTTCTTTTTTTTTTCCCCCCACAATCAGAGCTGGAATCCCTTCAGATTGCCACCTCCACCCATGGCTTGCAGCCCTTCTTTCCTCTCCATGGCAGCTTTGGTGTAGAAGTCTGTCAACCACAAGAGACTGGGATATATCAAAGAAATGTTTCCACTGCAACTAGCTAAAAGGACTGGGTTTCTGGCTGAAGCCATAGCAACTAGTCTAGAGCTGCTAAGTACTGTCCTTAGAGATCATCCAATCCAGTAGAGATAGGGAATTTCTGCAGATGTGTAAGGGGATAAAATCTACTGCAGGCTTTTTAACATAAAGAAGAACTTGATGTGCTTCTACTTTTTACTTACGTTCTTGGAAAGAAATGCACGTTTTTAATTGTTTGGTTGTAAATTCTGTTCCAGAGGCAAAAATAAAAAAGGAACAGTTAAAAAATGACTTCAGTGACTCTGAATTGGCAAATGCTGGTGCTTATTCCTGTTATCATCTTTTTTTTTTTTCTCTCTCCCTCTTTCTTTGGGGTAATTATGCCTCTTTTAAATTCAGACAGTGTTTTCAAAACACAGGTTAATACATCTAATAGCTTTGACTTCATATCGTATTTTTGAAGCCTTTAGAACATTAGCATATAAAACTGGAATAATGCTACTTAACTGCCTTCATGCATTAAAGTCTGTTTACAACATGTATTTTACTTTAGTTCTTATATTACAGAGTTCCTCAGGAAGCATGAATAACTCAAGTAGACAGAACAGCAATTGAAAAACAAAACTAAAGCAAATGGGAACAGATTTTAATGTAGCAAGACAAAGGACCTCTTTCTTTAGAGCATAAAGTACTGAAAGAGGCATAGTACTAACAGCTTCTTTTCCAATACTTTAATTGTAAAGATCCTTTAAATGAATCTTTACCTTGTTATACTTCAACAGAAAAAAACACATTCACAGTGATGCAAGTCATAATTGATCATAACAAGCACGTATTAGCTATAAATAACCTAATCAACATTCAGCAAGGGGTTGCATAAATGAGCACTTCTACATACTGCACTTTATAATGAGCCACTACACAACTAATGACTTATTAGTGCCATGGGCAATGAATGATTAATTAGTTAATTCAAAAGTGACTTTTTAAGGGTATAATTGCTCCTTTTATAATTTCTGAAGGTTAGGCAGAATTAATGCCATGTTGGCATACTAGACCTGATAGAGTAACAACTTTGTTTGTCAACAATGCACTAAGAGCAGGGGTGGCTCCTGAGAACTGATTGTACTAAACTGAGTATGCAATTCCAGTTACGGATTCCCCACATTGCACTGCATCTTGTCTGGTGAATCCTGGGGAAATTTAGGAGAGCAGCTAGCAAGTGAAAGCTGGAAATGCCAAGGAAGATAAAACATTCAGATTTTGCACAGTTACTGCTGTGCCCAGCATGTGCTGTTAAATTAATTTCTTCCTCCAGCTGCTGCTCTTCTCTGCCTCTTCTTCCTTCTCATCTTCCCTTTGGCATTTATGTGTCACCTTTGGGAAAGATACAGATTACATGTTGTGCAGCACCTGAGTGGACAGAATCTCATTGCATGAATATTTGTAAGAAAGGGCCAAAAAAAAAAAAAAAAAGGGTGAAACTATAAGCAAATAACAAAACCCAGAACTTTCTTTAGAAATATTGTGTTTGGTAAGCAGTTCTAAGAAGGCTTACAAGATACCCATATACATTATTACAATTCCTGGTAATACACTGGCCTCCACTCGTGTAATCAAAACCCACACCAGCCAATATAAAATGAAACCAGTCGCATTAGGTGGGGCGATGACTAAAGGAAATCTTAATTACAGTCATCTCTGTATGGAAACAGAAAGCTGTGTTATGGTAGGCCTGAATAGGCCAAAATAGGCTTATACATGTCCTGGTTTGCCCAGGCATATTCTTCTGCTCTCCCTCCTTCTGCTATGGGGAGAAGCAACTGCGGGAAAGAGGACAAAGACCCTGGAGCCACTGAGTCTAGGGACCCTGGATTGCCCAGACTTGTTTTGCTCCTTTTTACATTCTGTGGTAAACAATGTACATACACTTGGCTTGTGCCTGTCTTATGGAAGGTCTATGTTTTTCCCAAATTTGGGTAAAGCAAACCTATGGCTTCACCTAATATGGTCAAACTTGGCTAACTGCCATTCTGATTGGCTATTCTGTGTCCAAAGGCCTATTAGTCTCAGGCTGTATTGATAAAAACAGACGAGCAGGTGACACAATGTGCTCTACCATCGTATTCATGCCTGCTGCTGCCTGCTGCCATTGCTCACTGCCTCAGTGCATCCTGAACTGCCTGGAAACTCCACTGCCTCAAGTTTACCAGGAACAGGCTCTAAATGCTTCTACACAATCGGCCTGCATAGCCAGCACAACATCATGCCAAGACTGCACATCACAAGACATCCTGCCTACACCTGAAAGTCTCCTGCCAAGACGGGAAGTTCTGGTCACACAGATAGTCCAGAGAGATCAGGACCAGGTCAGAGATTGTCTGCCTCCTTTCCCCAGCAGCCTGTGAAGCCTGGGAAGAATCAGAAGCCTCTGCAGCTGACAAGACAGTAACAGAATTCACTGAAAGTGTTTGGGTACTGTGTGAAGTTGTAGCTAGCCCTGCAACTTGGGAGATAATTTTGTGAGTAAATACTTAAAGCCTCTTGTAATTCACCATTGCCTTCTGCCATAAGCAGAAAGGAGCTCCTTGAGTCCACCTAGTGGACAAGTGGTACAACTAACCACGAGAGGTATATTGACCAAAAGAACTCTTCCGGTTCAATTAATGTTTGTATGTTTGCTAGTTATTTCTAGATCTAGTTATTCCTTTGTACAGTCTTTCCATGACTGTGTGAAGAATTGATTATTATTAAAATTAGTGGTCAAGGGGGTGAGACTCCTGAATATTGAAAATTAATTTTAAAAAATATTTTTTAAAAATCATATCTCACATCAATTAATTACCCTTCCATTGCAAGCTGTACTGGTGAAAGGAGCAGATTTCTCTGCAATGTTTCCATTTTCATGTAAGGGAGTCACTGAAGGAACCAAAAGAGCCAACATAAAATCTGTAACTATGTGATCATTTGGCCCTAAGTCAAAGTTATGAGGCAGAAGCTTCAGTAGACGACCTGTTCTGCAATTCAGCAGTCTCACCGGGATAATGAGAGCAAAGTGTCACTTCCAACACCCATCCAATGCCCTCTTTCTAAAACACTTGGGTACAATTGCTGACATGATATCAATAAACAAAATGATGTCTTGAGTTGAGTAAAGTTGCTGCATTTATGAAAAGTTAAAAAAAGAAAAAAAGTTTGTTAGTTAAAGCCACAAAGAACTTTGAGGTTGGAACATTATACCTAATAACGTTAGTGCAGAAACCAAAACAATTGCTTCTCAGATGAATATATCTAACTAACATCTGTGCCCTTAGCTCATTCAAGTGACTTGCTGAAGAAAGTATTGAAATTATCAGTAGACAATCATGAAACAGAAAAATATCAACATAAAAATATCAATAAGCAACATATAAAGGGATTGCATCTCTGTAACACTCATATGCATTATCTTGGTTACTGAAAATCTTGGTGACAGGGTAGAACCACTAAGCTGACGTTGTTTGGCTACCTCACATCCCTGGATAGGCAGCACTGCTTCTGACTGCTAGAAGCTGGGAAGTAGCCACTCGCTGTACAGCACACTTCAGTCAACAAATCTAAAGGGAAATCTAGGTAGAAATTAATACTCTCCTCAATAGCACTAACTCCTTGGAGCTTTAGTATTTTAAGATAATTATTCATTTAATTTGTACAGAGAGTCTTTCAATGGAAGATCTCGATACCATACTAGTTGTTAATTTGGGTCAAAAGCTCTTTTCAAGGACTGAGTAGCATTAAGGATATGGGGTAGCGAAAAGTTAGAGCTATATAAACTGGAAAACAAATCCTAAATCCTCATGTCTCTTCTGTTTCTGAGATTAAGTATTACTCTCATTTTTTTGTTTCAGTTGTCAATGAGCTTCTTTCAAGTAACCAAACATTATTTACTATACACTACTAATTATTATTGCATATAAAAACTTCCATTCTCCTAAATATTTCATGAAGTAATGGGAACACTCGTCTTAAAAGAGAAACTTCAGATTTTCTTTTAATATATATATAAATACATATTTATTTATAATTGAAGTCCAATGCCATTTTGTAAGATTGATGTGTCACCTAAAAATTATGTACTCTTCCATGCTTTTATTCTCACTAAGTCTTGGATGATATTAGGTTTCCTCCATGATTTTTGTCAATTTTCATAGCCCATTTCTAGGACCTTTCTTCTTATTTCTTACAATTTTCAATCAGGTGAGGTACTTCTGTGTATAATTTCCTTGCATAAGAGGCAATTTCACATACTTTCAGCTTGCGTATGTGGTTTTTAATCATGTTCTTAGATAAAATATTACTCTTCAGTTATCTCCCCTACCTCCTGAGTACCTGGTCGTGTCAGATATGCATTTGCCCTATTATTTTACTATTTCACACGTAAAGAACTGCATCATGAACTCTTTAGGTAATACAGTAATGAACATATCTCCTACCCTATGCTAGCACTTGAATCATTGCTGGAAATAAAGGACTTGCACTGAGAAGAGAATTACAATGATAGCATTTTTTCTCATGCATATTACAATGTTATGTCCCATGAATATACACAATAAAAGTGGAAAAGGATCATCTAAATATGATCCATCTAATTCTCCATGATTGAGAAGCTGCAGTCCTTACTTGTAGCCACTGGCCATTCATTGACTGGGAGGTTTATTACAATGCTGTTATTTTGGTGCAGGAAATGTAAATGTCACAACCAAGACCAACAGGGAGATAAAAGTTTCATATTGCTCTCACAGTGTTTTCCCCTTTCTGTTCCTGCCCATTGGCTGGCAAAAATTGTGAAAATGGCTATGCTCTAATTTGTTTTTTTTTTGACATAGTGTAAATTCTTACAAACATAAAAACAACCAAAGGCAAAGAAGCTCTGCAATAAAGCATATGCATATTTAAATTAAAAGGAATTTGTCTTGCTCTTTCATAAACATTAGAAACATTATTGTTCAAAATCTTAATTATGACATAGGTTGCTTTTATGTTTTTTTCTTTAATAAAAAACCTAATTAGTAGCTAATACACAGTTGTACGATATTTTGCATATAAGTGAATAGACAATAAAAACACTGAGGTTCATTAAAGTGATCAAAGAGAACTGCATACTCTCCACTCCTTTTAATAACTGTTCTACAGAGAGCTAGAAGGTTTTTAAAAAGCCTGAGCAGTCTTTGCCATTAACGTACTAAGTGAGTATAATTACCTAAATCAAGAGAACACAACTTATCTGCAATGAACTGTCCAAATTAAAATCAACGTTTGACTACTAACACAAATGAGATTCTGCTCATGAAAAGATGATTATAATTAAGCAAAAAGCTATTACTTTGTCATGAACCCTTAGGACAACGACTTGAGTTTGCGAGAATTGTTCTTTGTAGTATTGAAATCATCAGGAAAATTCTGATTATCTGGTTTTCGGTTTAGATAGATGTTACTCAATAGTATGGATCTAAATCCACACTATATTTACTGTAAAATTTATTGGGTGCAAAACCACTCAGAAATCTTGCTTTTGAACCAAGTGAAAAAAAGTGTGAACCACTTTTTAACTGCAGATAAAAGTTTCTGGGAAACCATCTTGGCCTGAGACAAAGTGAAAAGGTAAGATAGAATCATAGAATCAGAGAATGGTAAGGTTGGAAGGAGACCTCAAGGATTATCTAGTTCCAACCTCCTGCCATAGGCAGGGACACCTCCCACTAGCACAGGTTCCTCAAGGCCTTGTCCACCCTGGCCTTGAACCCCTCCAGGGAGGGAGCAGCCACAACCTCCCTGGGCAACCTGTTCCAGTGTCTCACCACCCTCACTGGAAAGAACTTCCTCCTAACATCCAGTCTAAATCTCCCCTCTGCCAGTTTAAACCCATTGCCCCTTGTCCTGTCATTGCAAGTCTCTATAAATAGTCCCTCCCCAGCCTTCCTGTAGGCCCCCTTCAGATACTGGAAGGCTACTATAAGGTCTCCAAGATGTGACAATCAGAAAGGGAAACCTTTGAGATCCATGTGTAGATCACCAAAACTCAAAGCGCAGAATCACAGAAATAGAAACTATCACTTTGGTGTTCTTATCAAGAGTCTTTTAGTGTAAAATGCTGGTTTGGATTTAAAAGAGAAAAGCAAAGAGATACACTCCCATATGCATTTAGTTGAGTAGGAACAGTTTCAGGCCATGCTTAACTACTTTGTTAAATCCAGATAAATTTCTAACAGGTGAAATCCCTGAGAGTAAAGTCAGCTCTTAAATTTGAGAGTTTGGCTTAGAATGGTTTAATAAAGTGACGCACTGAGGGGAAAATGTGTGGGAAAAACAAAAGAAGCAGTTCTAAAGGGAGAGGCTGAATAGTTTTAACTCTTAAAATATAAATTGTACAATAAATACAATAGAAAATCTGTTTAAAAGCTAGCATGATGAACAAAAACCAAATAGCAATGAACATTGCGGGCTATATCAAGGCTCAAGATTGCTGTATTAAAGGCCTATTACAAAGCCTATTTTTATTTTTGTTTCTGACGGATAAAGTCCTTTCTATATTGAGGGCTCCAGACCTGGGCATAGTACTCCAGGAGAGGTCTCACCAGAGCAGAGTAAAGTTGCAGAATCACCTCACTCAATCTGCTATCCATTAAGCAGTTTTCTGGAGCAGAAGTTTTTTTTCCCCAGAATCAGCTTCCTGTGTGAATTCCATGTGATTGTTTCTTCTGGTTATCAGCTTCCTGTGTGAGTTCCATGTGATGATTTCTTCTGGTTTATCAGAAAGGTCCTGAGCTGATGAACTTTGCTGTAGCGGAATATATATAGCTGACCTCAAGTAGCTCATAAATATGTAACATAGCATTTTGGAAAACATGGCTAATTGTTTTTAAACATTTTTGTATTACTTGGTCTTCAATTGAGGTTTAACAACATTAAAAGCATTGGAACATTTTCCATTACAGCACAAATTTGCACAAAGCTAGCAATGGGATAATTCAGGAAACTAAAATTATTCATTCAGCAGGTCTTTGTAGGCTCAGGCTCTGAGTCACTTGTTCTGGTTCTTTGCATAGCTGCTTCTTAAAGTAATACGATTTAAAAATACTTATAAAAGCATTGTTGTAAAATGACAAATGATTCCAGAAAGGCTTAAATTATCCCATTATTGTGTTATATCTATCTGTATCTACATAGACATTTATTGCATTTGTACATATTCGATTGCATCTGCAAGGTACCTCCAACACCAAATGTTATGATACAGCCTTGGTAGCTTTGCACAAGTGACAACAGCTAACCAAGGATTTCAGCATGGTCTAGTACTCAGGGTTTTATCTGCCTTTCTCAGCAGTCCCTCAGTGTCACTGGCCTGTATGCAAACCTGTGCCAGTTTTATTTCACCTCAACTGTTTGAATCATTCAGCTGAGATGTAATGTTGTTCTGAGGACAAGTCCTGCCTAACAGCTGCTGCCAAAGCAGTGAGGTGAGCCTTTTTACACCTACACATGAACTTAAAAAAGACTCAGAAAGATAAGAAACTATTGTGCTTCCTGTCATCAAATGGAGCAATAGAAGTGATGTGCTGCTGTTCTCATGCTCTTAATTTTGAAGTGGTTAAGAGTTACAGTAAAAGCTAAAGCAAACTTGAAGCTTTTACCAGATAAATAGCACTCCAGGAATATTGTCAACAATTTCTCTCCCATTATTCATAATTTAAACATGCATACTAATATTTTCCCAATCTTTATAATATTTATTTCACATGGTCTTCAGGATGGCACAATGCCTGGAAACTGTTTCACTAAATTGCATACCATGATGATCTATTCATTGGATAGTCTCCAGGTCGAAGGCTATGAAATATAATTAAAAGCAACTAATAATTAACTCCCATAAAATGTAACATGAAGGAAACGATTGATAAATTTAGATATATACTATAAGTAGCTCTAATACTTTTCCCTTGGTGAGCCAAAATAGCTATAGCTGTTGTGGTGATTACCAACTCCCCTGCCAGAGCAGGACCATACAATCTAGCTCAGGTCACAGAGGAACTCATCCAGATGGGCCTTGAAAGTCTCCAGAGAAGGTGACTCTCTAGGGAGCCTGTTCAGTGATCTGTGACCCTTACAGTAAAGAAGTTCTCCTTTGTGTTGAGGTGGAACCTCCTGTGCTGCAGCTTACATCCATTGCTCCTTGTCCTATCACAGAACAAGGGGACACAGTCTCAAGCTGTGCCAGGGGAGGTCTAGCATGGATATTAGGAGGAAGTTCTTCACAGAGAGAGTGATTTGCCATAGGGCACTTAGTGCCATGGTCTAGTTGATTGGCTAGGGCTGGGTGATAGGTTGGACTGTATGATCTTGGAGGTCTCTTCCAATCTGGTTGATTCTGTGATTCTATGAGCAGAGCCTGTCCCCTCCCTCCTGACACCCAGCCCTCAGATATTTATAAACATTTATTAAATCCCCTCTCAGTCTTCTCTTTTCCAGACTAAAACACCCCAGGTCCCTCAGCCTCTCCTCATAAGGCACGTGCTGGCATCACTGATCACCACTCTTTGAACTCTATCTTGTAACCAGTTCCTAATCCACCTCACTGTCTGCTCTTCCATCCCACACTTGCTGAGCTTGCTCAGTAGGATTTCATAGGAGACAGTGTCAAAGGCCTTGCTAAGGTCAAGGTAGACTGCATCCACTGGTCTCCCTGCATCTACCCATTCAGTTATGTCATCATAGATTGCTATTGGACTAGTCAAGCATGATTTCCCCTCGGTAAATCCATGACGACTACTCCTGATAACCTTCTTGTCTTCCAAGTGCCTTGAGGTGCTCTCCAGAAGGAGCTGCTCCATCATTTTTCCAGGGATAGAGGTGAGTCTGATTGGTCCATAGTTCCCTGGAGCCTCTTTCTTGCCTTTTTTTGAAGACTGGAGTGACATCGACTCTCCTCCAGTCCTCAGGCACCTCTCCTGTCTGCCACAATTTGGCAAAAATGATGGAGAGTGGCAGAGTGATAACATCAGCCAGTTCTCTCAGCACTCTTGGGTGTATCTCATTGGGGCCCATGGACCTGTGAACATTCAATTTGTGTAACTGATTCCTAACCCAGTCTTCACTGACCAGTGGGGAGCATTCCCTCCTCCAGGCTTCCTCTCCTTCATCCAGGGTCTGGAGTACATAGGGGAGTTCAGCCTTAGGTGTAAAGACTGAAGCAAAGAAGGCACTCAGCAACTCTGCCTTCTCTGCGCCCTCAGTTCTCAGGGCTGCCTCCTTGTTCAGCAGTGGCCCCACATCTTCCCTATTCTTCCTTTTCCTACTGATACATTTGAAGAAGCCCTTCTTGTTCTACTTCCTTTGCCAGTTTCAGTTCCAAGAGGGTTTTGGCCTTCCTTGTTGCCTTCCTACATGCCCTGACAACTTCTCTGTAGTTCTCCCAAGTGACAGATCCTTTCTTCCATGAATTGTTAAGTTTCTTTCTTTCCCGAGATTTCCTTCAGGAGCTCCTTGCTCAGCCATGCAGGTCTCCTAGCACATCTACCTGATTTTCTTCTGAAGGGAACACACCTAGCTTGGGCTTGGAGGAAGTGGTCTTAAAAAACTTAACCAACTTTCTTGGCTTCCTTTATCCTCCAGGGTCTTACCCCTTGGGATTTCTGCAAACATGTCTCTAAAGAGTACAAAGTTAGCTCTGCAGAAGTCCAGGGTTGTAATTCCACTTGTTGGTCTGCTTCTACCCTGTGTAATACTAAACTCCACCATGTTATGATCACTGTCACCAAGGCTGTTCCCAATCTTAACGTCCTCAGCCAGTGCCTCTTTATTAGTTAATACAAGGTCCAGCAGTGCACCTCTCCTTGTTGGTTCCTCCATTACCTGCATCAAGAAGTTATAATTTGTACACTGCAAGAGCCTTTTGGACTGACTGTGCCTGGCTGTGTGAGCTTCCCAGCAAATATCAGTGTGATTGAAATCACCCATGAATACCAAGGAGTTTGCCCTAGAGGCTACCTTCAGCTGACTGTAGAAGGCCTCATCAACCTCTTCCTCTTGGTTTGGTGGTCTATAGTAGACACCTATAACAATTTCACTCCCTTTCTCACATCTCTTAATTCTTAACCCACAAGCTTTCAACCTGTTCTGCCTCCCCTTTTGGATAGAACTCAGCACATTTCAGTTGCTCTTGCACATAGAGAGCAGCTCCCCCACCTCATCTGGCTGGTCTGTTCTTCCTGAACTGTACATAGCCATCCATGACAACATTCCAGTCATGGGAGCTGTCCCACCATGTTTCAGTGATGGCAATTGTATCATATTCATTCAGCCTAACGCAGATATCCGGCTCCTCCTGCTTATTCTCTGTGCTCTGTGCATTGGTATATACACATTTCAGGGAGGGAGTTAATCTATTGGTTTTCACTCTTGCAGTCTGACCATTCCCAGCCACTTCCATGGCCACCAACCTAGCAGTGAGTTCTGTGTGCTGATTCCTTATTACTTGATTCCCATGGTACACCTCTGTAAGACTTTAAGAGTTCTTGTGTGTCCCCAGTATGCTGCAAGGTAACAGCCTGAAGGCTCTTATTAGCCTCCCACCCTGGTGTGCTGTCCCTCAGCTTGTACTCATTGCTAGCCCTTGCGTCTTCTCCAACACACAAGTCATTGTTATCTATCTCCTCTGAGATAGCAGTGGAGCTGACACATCTCCCCACAACTGTCTCAGGCTTGCTCCTCCCCTTCCAGCCTAGTTTAAAGCACGATTAATGAGCCCAGCCAACCCCTGCAATATAAACCTTCTTCCACATTGACAGAGATCCAGCCCATCTGCTGGCAGTAGACTTGGTGTCATGTGGGGTGACCTGTGGTCAAAAAAGCCAAAGCCCTGCTGGACAACGCTACCTGTGCTCCCACTCCCTTAACCAGTTGACCCGAGGACCTGAAGTCTCTCTGATAGTCTTCAATTTTCTTCTTTCAAGGTCATCATTACCTATCTGGAAGGTTAATAATGGGTAGTAATCTGTGAGCCGTACCAGGGAGGGAAGCCTTATCACATCCTTGACCTGGGCCCCCAGTAGACAGCAGACCTTCCTTTGAAGTGGTTCAGGTCTGCATATTGGGCCTTCTGTTCCCTTCAAAAGGGAGTTTCCTCTAACAATGACTCTCTTCTTTTTTTTGGATATAAGATGTTTGTATGGTGGGCTTGGGCTTCCTTAATTTTGGGAATTCTTCCAAGTCAGATGATTCACCTTCCTCATTGGCCAGCTGCACCTGCAGGACATCAAACATGTTCTGAAAGGGCATCTGTGGGGCTCCAGTAATAACTGAAGCAACCCTCCCACCATGGTGGGTGGAGCAGGCAGATCTGCCTACTATAGTAGAAGATGACGTTCGTGAACTCCTAAGGAATCTGAACGTGCACAAGTCCATGGGGCCTGACGAGATCCACCCATGGGTCCTGAGGGAACTGGCAGATGAAATTGCCAAACCACTGTCCATCATATTTGAAAGGTCATGGCAGACTGGTGAAGTTCCTGCTGACTGGAGAAGGGCCAACATAACATCCATCTTCAAGAAGGGAAAAAAGGTCGACCCTGAGAACTACAGACCAGTCAGCCTCACCTCTGTGCCTGGCAAGATCATGGAGCAGATCCTGCTGAAAGCTCTGCTAAGGCAAATGGAAAACAAAGCAGAGGTGATTGGTGGTAACCAGCATGGCTTCACCAAGGGCAGATCTTGCCTGACAAATTTAGTGGCTTTTTATGATGAAGTCACAGCGACAGTGGACAAGGGAAGGGCAATTGATGTCATCTACCTGGACCTGAGTAAGGCATTTGACTCTGTCCCACATGACATCCTGGTCACCAAGCTGGAAAAACATGGACTTGATGGGTGGAGCACTGCTGGATAAGGAATTGGCTGGATGGTGGCACACAGAGAGTGGTGATCAACGGCACAATGTCCACCTGGAGACCAGTGACAAGTGGCGTCCCTCAGGGGTCAGTGCTGGCACCAGTGCTGTTTAACATCTTTGTCAGTGACATGGACAGAGGAATCGAGTGCACCCTCAGCAAGTTTGCAGATGACACCAAGCTGTGTGGCACAGTCGACTTGCTAGAGGGCAGGGATGCCATCCAGAGGGACCTGGACAGGCTGGAGAGGTGGGCCCAGGCCAACCTCATGAAATTCAACAAGGCCAAGTGTAAGGTCCTGCACCTGGGTAGGCACAATCCCAAGCACAAATCCAGGCTGGGTGGTGAATGGCTGGAGAGCAGCCCTGAGGAAAAGGACCTTGGGGTCTGGGTTGATGAAAAGCTCAACATGAGCCTGCAGTGTGTGCATTCAGCCCAGACAGCAACCGAGTCCTGGGCTGCATCAAGAGCAGCAGGGCAAGGGAGGGGATTCTGCCCCTTTACTCTGCTCTCGTCAGACCCTGCCTGGAGTACTGTGTGCAGTTCTGGAGCCCCCAGCACAGGAAGGACATGGAACTGTTGGAGCGGGTCCAGAGAAGGGCCACGAAGATGATCAGAGGGCTGGAGCAGCTCTCCTATGAGGACAGACTGAGAGAGTTGGGGCTCTGCAGCCTGCAGAAGAGAAGGCTTCGAGGAGACCTTAGAGTAGCCTTCCAGTATCTGAAGGGGGCCTACAGGAAGGCTGGGGAGGGACTATTTATAAGGTCTTGCAATGACAGGACAGAGGGAAGATTTAGACTAGATGTTAGGAGGAAGTTCTTTACAGTGAGGGTGGTGAGACACTGGAACAGGTTGCCCAGGGAGGTTGTGGCTGCTCCCTCCCTGGAGGTGTTCAAGGCCAGGTTGGACGAGGCCTTGAGTAAGCTGTGCTAGTGGGAGGTGTCCCTGCCTATGGCAGGGGGTTGGAACTAGATGATCCTCGAAGTCTCCTTCCAACCTTACCATTCTATCTATGATTCTATGATTCTATGATTCTATGACCTTGTTGCCACAGCCCACCGTTGAGGGGGTGGGGGGAGGTGAGGGATGGAGAGGTGGACAAGGGAGGAGTTTGTTTACTGCCTTGACCATGAACTTGCCTCCGCTCCCTCTTTTCCTTTAGGTTACTGGCCTCAGTCTGGTTGGAGGTGGGGAGCTCCAGGGGGTACTTGACCCTCAGTATCTTTTAATGGGTAATCCTGTCTCTTCATTGGGGTACTCAGAGCGTGGCACCACCTGTCTATCTCATCTTCTGCTTCCCTAATGCTTCTAAGCCTGTGAACTTAATTTTTTAATCGTTCAAGCTCATCTTGTAGCTGTGTTGCTCATTTGAGTAGAAAATCTACCTGCTCACAGCATATACAACTCCCTGGTACCAAGGAAAGACTGAGGCATTCTCTGCAGCCAGTGATCTGCATTATTGCCTGCTTAATTTCATCCTCTAGTCTGTGTTGCCACCTCCATCTTAGCTGGCACCAGGATTTTGCCCTTCTTCTGACAGGTGGAAACCATTATACTTACCTGATATGGTGGTGTGGTTTGTAGGTTAGGCTTTTTTTTGTTGTTGTTGGTTTTGGGTTTGGTTTTTTTTTGTTTGTTTTGTTTTGTTTCTTTTTTTACCCCTCCTGCACTACTTGCCAAGTTCCAGTGAGAAGGCTAGACTTCCTGCAGCTGCTCTTGCAGCAGAATGGCAGTCTTGCACTAATTGGTGTTTATATTTTGTGTGATTCCCTGGCAACACCCCCTATCCACATCACCTTCTTGAGCAGTTGTGCTGGAGGACAGCCCCCATTGGTCCTGCTTTTTCCTTGGGGTCCTTCCACCCTCAGAAAGCCCATAAAGCAAACCCAGAAAGCTCTTAAAGCAAACCCAAATTAAAGCAGAGCTCAGCTAGCCATTACTGAGGCTTTCCTGCAGCTGCTTTCACAGTGGAATGGATTCTCTTAATAAATACTTACTATTTTGCATTTTGTACTACATGCAGCCTATTGTCAAATCTGCAGCAATGCTGTTTATATAAAGAAGTTTCAGAGGCTAGTTTCACAGAAGGACAGAACCATAGAATGTCTGAGGTTGGTCAGGACCATTGTAGGTTGTCTGGTACAACTCCACTAATCACACAAAGCAACTTACAGTCATCTGCCCAGAACTCCAGAGAGATTTTTAATATCTCCAATCATGGAGACTTCACTCCCACTCCGAGCAACATGTTCTATTACTCAAAAAAATTAAAAAGTTGACTATAGTGGAAGCAAACATTTTCATAATGATGCAACACAAAAGAACAAGAGGAAGATTAAATCCATTAAAAATACTCCAATAGATTTCTCACAAAGTAGATATACTCTGTCAAGCCATGATAATTCTACTCATACTACATATAAATATTACTATCAGCTTAAGTACTCTTACTACACATAAATATATATTTAGTGAGGGTTTGAGTACATGTCTTCAGTTTCTACAGTACAGTTCCTACATACAGTAGCAGGCTAATAGAGTTTGCTTTCACTTGCATATGTAAGTAAATTAAGAGTAATTTTACTGAATTACTCTCTTTAATGGAGTTATGTGGTGTGGTGAAACTGAGAATAATGCCAGGTGTGCTTGTATCTATATTGCCACCATAATGCCCATCTATTTTAATGACTACAAATAACTAAAATAGTAGTATATCATTTACTAAAGGTTACTTATTAATGTATGAACATAACCTGGTAAATCAAGCAGTAGAAAATTCCAATTTGTGTTACAAACATCAAGAAATATGTGATCAACACCTATATATCGAAAGATAAATTATTTCTTAATATATATTTATGAATATAAATACTTAAGAATATTTTATAAGCAATTATTTAGAATGTTTATAACCTCAACTGTGAAACTGAAGCTTTTGAAATATATGAAAGGCATCTTCTCAACTTCTAATCGTGTGGGGTCTACAAGTAATTTTGGAGGCAATCATGATACACATTTTTGTCTGTGAAACTAAATGAATGTGAAGTAATTAAAGATATTGCAGAAGATCTACAAGCTCTAATTCCACACATAGAGAAACTGTTGTCTTCATGATATCCATTTAATCTTTCCTTCCCATCTACCACTACCTTAAAGGATCTGCCATATAAATATTTGTAAAGATCAGTAAATTCTGCCAGTGTTGTCATCAGTCACTACAGGACAAATACTCCTTTACACAATAACCACATAAATCATCTTCCAAGAAATTATAGTTCTTCCATACATATCTTTTGATCTTTGGCAAGGTCATCTCAGCTCTTGAGGCCTTCATAGAAAGACATCATGTGCCAAAATGCAAAGATGGATGAACGGAAAGAAAAAGTAGATTCAGTTTAAAAAGCTGTCAGAGTAAGCAAGCCTATCTCATTATCAAGCAATGTATCAGAAGCATTTGTAGTGAAGAGTTTGATATTTGCTGATACTATCTAGTAGTACTAATGTTTCTTCTACACAGAAATAAATCACAAATTCTGGTATGGAATGCTGCCAGGAATTATTCAAAATTATGCCACAACACTCTGGAATGAGATTTGAACTTTTAAAAGTAATTCCTGGGAGAAACATGTATATCTCATTAATGAAACTCTCTCTGCATCACTTCAGACCACATGAAGGCAGGAAATGTATTCAAAGAAACTTAAATTTAGTGCTGCTGCTTCACTGTATGAGTTGCCATTAGAAATATCAGACAAAACTTCAGCGAATTTAGTACAAATCTTTCTGTGTGTTTTAAGAATTTCCATTCTTTTTTGAGCACAAGGTACAGCCTTTGTATGCGTACATGAGGACTGTGGTTTTGGCTTGTTATATGGTTTTCCCTTTAAATGTTCTTTCCTTCATTAAATGTAAAAAACCTGTGACAGTTTGGGAGTTCCCTACCCCCCCACACTTTGTAAAATGACCCAGACTAGAACTCAGACGGCTGGAAGTTAAGGACTGAAGCTATATTTACAGCTCAGCACAATATACAAGCAGATATATACACTATATACAGGAATATTTACAGAAATATACAAGTTAAAGGTAATACAGAAACACAACACCCCTCCCAGAAATCAGAGACCCCAGGAGGGGCTCCCAACCACCCTTCCACCTTCTCCCCACCCCTACACCTTTACCCCAAGGTTTGCCTTACGTGCAAGGTGAATTTTGAGGATCGGCCAAGGGGGTTAAAAGAAAAGGTGGTTAGTGAGGTTACTCAGCAGAGAGGAGAAGCCGGAAGCTAGACCACCTGAGATGCTGTGCCCCAGAGACTGACTGCCAGCCCGAGACACTGTGTTATCTATGTTTTGAGTTCTTATTCTTAAACATCTCAGCAAGCCTATGAGTGAAGTAGACATCACCATTGTTTCATTTTCACAGCCTATAATATAATTTTCTCTATTAAAATATTCCAGTTAGCTCAAACCAGCACAAAACCACTGAAAGCAAAATCTCTCAGTGATTGCTATTGCTCATCTTCCTTATAAGTCAAGTGAAAAAAACTCAAACCTTATGGAGAAATTATTTCAGCAACAACACCACTATAAACCAATAGCTAAGAAATGTCCTTATGTAAAACTGCCTTACAAGAGAAATGGTCCACCAATGAGAATTATATCAGCTGATGAAAAAAACAGGGACAATAAAAAGATACTGCAGTAGCAGGCAATTAGGTTTTGATTTATGAAAATTCCCTTCACACAGATGAACAATTTTCCTCCTAACATGTTGTATGCGCTACTGAATGTGCAGGCCACCTCAGCCTATCAATAAAGAACAACTTTACAGAGATGTAGAGAGACATAAATAAGTTGGAACAGTTGTCTTAGAAAAAAACAGGTGTTACTTGAATAAAGTTTAATGGGCAAATCTTGTCCTGGAGAAACTAAATTTACAGATCAGACCAGAAGATGTCAGAAACCAGAAATGGAGCAAAGCTGTAAATTATACCCAAGAGGGCAAACTTACTACCTTTACGCACAACATGAAAGGTTTAAAAATCATCAGAAACCCAAAAAACAAATCAAAAGAAGAAGAGCTATATTCTTCACTAAGCACAAATGTCAGCACACAACACAGGAATGCAATAATCCTCATATTTCCCTATGACAACTGAACATATAATAGTAAGCCACATAAGATTTTGCAGCATAGCTAAAAGATGTTACTGGTATTCAATAAGACAAGGTTATTCCATGGAGAAATAGCACCCACCTAATAGTCTGGAAATAAAGCCCACATAAAATTGGGTTTCATCTCACAACTGTGAGATGAAACAAAATTAAAAAAATACACATAAGATGTGTGTGTATATATATATTTATATACATATATATGAGCTGAGCAGAAACACCTGGGCTCCAGAGTTCTGGAACATTTAGGTGTCTTCACTGTAATGTTTTCATCATAATATTTTATCTATATTGCAGTAGCAAAGGAGCATTCGCTGTCACCCAGCTTGATTCAAATTAGGAATGCAGTAAGGCAAACTCATCTGAATTCCAAATAGTTTAAATTGATACATACAAGAGAAGACTGGTTCTGTGGCTATGTCACAAGACAGAAATCAGGATAACAGATTCAGACCTTTTCTCTTTCGTAGCTTTTCTCTGTGACCTTCAGGAAAGACAGTTATGTCCAGACTGTAAAAATCCTGGCCAATACCAAATATAATCTCTAGACAGGTCAAAATAAACAAAATCAGATTTATTTTCTTCCAGACAGAATGCTGATAAATCCATTGTCACACGATGATGTGCAGGCAGAAGGTGACACTGGATCATAAAACTGACCAGGTGACTTCTAGTAATATGCTATTAAGACCATTAAAGACAATGACACAAATAACTGGAATTAGAAGTCTCTGAAACTCAGATTGCCACTACTTTGAAAACTATTCCCAGGGAGACACTACAACACATTGACCTTACTCTGACACTCTTTCACAGACAGTGCTGCAAGTCATTGGTAGAAGTGACAGACTCCACAGATTTTTAGTGTAGCTTTTTTTTTGATGTTCATAGAGTAACTTAATTTGCTAGCTTGGGAAGTACTTTTACTCTACCTACTACAAAATGAAATTAATCTTACTGATGCAGTTAGCTCACGGTGAATGACATGTTGCCACCTTTTCATTCTTACCACTGCAGTTAATGTAAATCCAGCTTATATACGCACAAGTTCTTATCCAGGATAGAAATAGCTTTAAACGCTTAAGATATACTTGCACAACTTAATTGCTAATTTTAATGTTATGGCACATAATAGATTTTGGGATGAGTCACAGGTGCTGTAATTCTTGGTGTGAACGCAGTTGTCTCATATGAACATATACGATAACACACTGAAGAGGATACTCTGTCACTTTGTGCCAAAGGACTGGAGCAAAGACACGAATTATCAGTGATGAAAAGCTGACACAGTAGAATATGTCATGCCATAGAAACTCATTAGTCTATGAAAGTTCCAAATCCCATTGACTTTCAAATACAAAAAACATCCAGAAACGTTGTCCTTGGGGCAGATCTTGGTCTTTGTAAGGTTTTTTTGGGGAAATCTGGGATAACCTGGAACCCCTCAAACCACAATGATCATGATATAATGAGGCATGCAGAATTAGCTGAGCAATTTTCAATATTTGTGCACTTAGTCTTAGCCAGTGGCAAATATATGATAATGTTGTTTAGCCTAGCCTGAAATGGCCAAAGTTCAAGCTAAGCTGGTGAATGGTAACATGTTAAGCAGTAGTAACCTAATTGTGCGTCTAAGTCCTCAGACTCCTAAGTCTGCTTAAGTCACTTTGGAAAACTGGATTTCACTAAGTCATTTATAACAAGATTTTTCAAGGTACTTAGACATTTTGCTCTCATTAAAATCAGTGGGATATAGATGTCACAGTGCCTTTAAAAACTCACTGTCCATTCATAGAGAACCTCAGAGCAGGATCAGGCATCAAATATATGTAATAAGGGAAAGGCTGAGAGGGAGAGGTAAATATTAATAATAATACTTAGCTTAGGATGATTCTGAGTAAAAATTTAATGGTTATGAATCACTAGAAAGTTAAAACACACCAATAAGTATGCATGTCACCAATTTTTTTCAAGACAGTTGTAGCCATTTGGTTTCTTAGCATCACAGCAGATATGAATAAACGATGTTCTATTTCCTCCACTTTGGGTTTTAGTATTTAAGGAAAGTCCAAAGTCACAACGGAAGCGGGCTATTGTCCCCTTTCTCCCTGCTCAGATGGTGATGGGAGAGAGTCTCACAGTGTTTGGAAGGATTAAGAGGTTGATATATCATTGCTGGACCTTAGAGGGCAAAGTGGGAACTGCAGCTGGATGACCAGGCTGGCCGGTATCTGCAACAAGTAATTCAACAAATTCAACAAATTCAAGAAATAACAGTGATCAGGATGTTTCCTTATGATCTGTATGAAGAAGAGAGACCTGAATTTTTAATGCATTGACCTTTGCCACTGAAAATTATCCTTTATTTTTTTTCTGTAGCTTAACTTAGAAATGAGTAGGAGTTATACACCTGTTATGTGAGAATGGAGGGTGATCATCAAGAATTTCTCAGAGTAAGTTTAAAATATTATCTAAGGTGTAAATGCAACCCTGCCTGTTCACATGCTTTGCATGATTACAGATGTCTTCAGTGTATTCCCTTTATCACCTACTTACTAGCAAATGCATTGAAATAACCTAATAGAGCTAAATATCAAAAATTAGACTATCCAAGACATAAATGAAGCCAAGTGTGCCAGCATTATTCTCTTCGTAAGATTTTCTACCCTTTCCAGTCTTTCAGCAGAACTGAGAGAACAGCGGGGAGCAGAGCTGAGCCTCACTGCAGAAGTGACAGCCCTAGCTAGCATTACACAGCATCCCAACATGACTTTTAAATTAAACCAAATATTTTGAAATGTAAAGCACACACAAAAGGGTAAAAAATACCTGCCTTTTTTTTTTTTTTTTTAATCTACAGTATTGTGTGTGTATGTGTTGCATGTTTCAGAAACTCCACATCACAAAAATGAGAATAATTTCTCCATGGTAAAATTAATTCCAGTCTAGAATTGCTGAATTGAAAGAGCTGCACATCTCAAAACACTCAAGGCATGGTACTAACAAAATGATTAAAAAGTAAAGATAGCAGAATGTTCAGAAATGAAGAGGATCTAGAGCAGCTTTGTTCATTTTTCTCTCCTTCAATAATGCTATCCTTGAAATGAGACTTTGATACATGCCTGATACAGAAATTATATTTAATCAGGAGACAGCATTAGAAATACGTTTAAGGAAATGAAAATATAAATGGAAAAGGACTTACATTTTTACTCAACTATTTAATCCTAAAATAGTTAATGGGACAAACTCCCACTGATTTACAGATCTTCTCTCTGTTTCAGTGTCCTGACTCTAGAAATAGTAATTCATATTAAGCAACCATTGTTTATATTTTCATATATCCTTATAGATGAGTATTATTAGCTGAAGTAAACATTATAATGCTTGTGAATGCTAGGTAGCAATTTCCTCATGTGAATGGAAATTCTCCTGTGTATTAGTGTGATGCAGGACATGTCATTGGATGCTGCATATGAGGAAGTGACATTCACTATGAATAGAGTTATGAAATTGCCATCTAATAGATTAAACATGGCATTTGTAAGCCAGATATTAATGTTCAGCCATCACAATTTGGAAAAGAATTTCAGAATTCAGCTCCTCTTTAGAAGTCTGGATCTGTAATTCCCTGGAAAATCTGACTGCTCCTATCAGGCATTCATATATTGCAGTTATGAGAAAAAGAAAATCTAAGGAAATTCTTCAGAGTATCCACAGCTTTTCATAGTTCTATCATTTCCTCATATAATATGGTCCATTAAGAATGACCCTAACCATTGCTATCCTTTGTCTTTATTATACAACTACATAGTAAAGCTGACTAGTGAGATGGCAAATAAGAGTCTTGACCCTTCACAAAAAGAAGCATTCTTCTTAAAGATGTCTGCAGCTGAGTAAAGAGCTGATTGTTTCTAGGCTTCAGCTGATGTCCTCAGCAGAGCATCTTACAAAACTCCATTACCAGGCACAATTCCTAGGAATTTAGGATTCTGTGATATGATACGCTTAAGTTCTCCAGCTCTCCTGATGTAGCACAGAATAGCTGTGGTTTTCTATTTTACATGAAACCAGCAGCGTTAAAAATTTGTTGAGTAAATATAGAAGGACAATTTTCCATGAAGGTGAAATTCATACTTCTAGAGTTTCCATTAAGCAAATGAAGACTCTTTGTCCAACTTTCCAATGTCCTATGCTTTTACACATCTATCTATCTATGATTCTGTCTATCTATCCATCCATCTATCCACCTATCTATCTGTCCATCCTGTTCTATTAAGAGGCAGATGCTAATACAGTACTACACTGTCACTTGTGAAAAACTAAAGGTGCGTTTGCTGTACTTGAATTTTAATATATATGCATATTTGTGCATAAGAATTTTTGTGCAGATTATTTATGCCTATATTATAGAGGCAGTTAGCAGAAGTCTCATTTCATGCTTCTAGAAGTTGCTAGATATTATTTGGCAAGAAATGCACTTAGCTTGCTCTCATAATGCAACCCGCAATACAGGCACAGTTGTGAGCTATGCTGTGGGAAAATCAAAATGTAATTTTAAGAGAAAAAAATATTGAAACTACCATTTGCAGTATTTTAGCTATCACTGTATGTTATGTGATTTCCATAAACTTTCAGGGAATCCAAAACACTCTAATGATGATTGCATCTTTTAACACTAATTATGTAATTATACCAATTGCATAAATAGAAGTCAATACATATCATTGACTGAAGCCAACAACTAATTATCAAAATAAAAACATGAAACCAAGCTGTGAGTAGAACTGATAGAAAAGTTAGGTATTTATTCTTCAAGCATATGCAACAAGCTTGTACAACCTCTGCAGTCCTTTTCCCTTCAGCCTCCTACCCAAAAGAGAACTCACAGACTTAGACAACTGACTGAAGAAAATTTCCTTATAAGACTCCATAAAGCTTACTCAGTATACCAAAGCTGAACTTGAAAATATGCCTAAATGTTGTCCCCAAACCAAACTGAATTACATAATCTGGGTGCAATATTGTTTTGCAAGTACCTAAGTGCAGAGGTAAAAAATCTTTCCAGGGAAGTCTTGATGATCTCATTTTAGAGATGTGAACTTGGAGCCTGTGGTATTTTTCAGTAAATAGCAGAAATTTTTGCTCATGAAGGTTTAGCAGTTCAGTAGAACCCTGAAACTTCACATCCCAGTGCTTTTTCTGGTTTGTGTTGGGTTTTTGTTGTTGTTGTTGTTGTTTGATTGTTTTTGCTTGTTTGTTGGGGTTTTTGTTTGTTTGTTTTAGGTGCTGTATGTACCATGAGTACAGAAGACTGTTGTAAACTTCCTCGGTATACTGCATCAGTAAAGTTTTACCCTGTTTGATGTTTTATCTTATGTCTCTTGCTAGCATGCTGTATTTCAAGAATCTCATGATAACATATAAGCAAAGATTTAAATAACAAAAAAAGACTAAGCGAGTACTTTGAAGTTAATTATACTTGAATTCATGAATAAACTAATGACCACACATAGAATCAACTTCATAAATATTTCACTATATGTAGGTAATGTATACAATCCTTTCCAATGCAGTTTCGCCTGGAAGATCCCCTACTCATTTTTAACTTGGGAATTACAGAAACAGGATAAGAATTTCAGGCTACGTATTTCAATCAACTCCAGAATGAAGTAACTGGTAGGATAGCCTAAAAATGTGTCTAAAAATCACGAAGTTGCTCCGAAAAGCCACTAGCAACTGTATTTGACAGACTCAGATTTCCCAATTAGGAAACTTTAGCTTTTGTAAGGAAAAAAACCCAGTTTGTCTTCAAACAGAAATATGCCAGTGCTGCCATGATTTCACACTCTGTACGACCAGAATCTGAGATTAATGTGTCCTATCAGAGTAAAATCCTGTACTGATTTAGACATTAATTTTCCTCACTTTATATGGAACAAAGACTACCACTGAATTTGGGTTGTAAGAAAAGGAAAATTACTTCTCGACACTAAGTCACCTCTCTGCCTTAAATGCTTACAGACTGTTGCAATAACAATGTGGTGACACTCCTCTGAGACCATGTTAGCCAGAATCACTGAAGTTTGTAGAACCCTTACGCAGAACACCATTTCCTGAGTAAGCCAAAGACAGTGACTCACTTTCCACATTTGCCTTGCTGTATATGCAACACAGGGCACAAACAGATCACTCATAAGCTGTATTGTCCATACTAGGTTACAGAAAGGGAATACAATTAATGGTAAAATATACTTCATCTATTCCAAAATACACCTTACAATTTACACTTATTTGTATTTACTTTCTCTGGAATTTCATGCATATACATGGCATGAGGGTGAGTCTTTAAAATACAGATTTAAACTTTACTTTCTTTTTTTTTTTCCTCTGTACTAATGGATATAAACATATGTTTCTAGGGACAGATATTTTTAACTTTCAAGAGAGCTGTAGTAGTTTTAATTAGGGCACTCAGTGGCATTTTCTAGCAACATTTAGCTTTAATCGACAACTTGTCAACATGATCTAACATTTCCTATTTTCAAATGACTATGGGAGAAAATAATGCAAGCACCACTAAATGAAACTGTTAAAGGACTTGCTATTAGCTCATGCAGCTAAAGAAACCACTTTAATAAGCAGCTAGATTTTCAGATTTCCTTTGAGTTCATTACTGGAATTAATATTTTTATGCAAGGAGAATGGCTTTTTAAACTTCAAGCTTTGCATGAGGATCTTTTTCTGTCTTCTTTGCAGACCACTGAAATATACAGTGGCTCTACAGAAGGACTTGGATAGGCTGGATCAATGGGCCAAGGTCAACCGCACAAGCTTCAACAAGGCCAAGTGTTGGCCAGCACCTGGGCCACAACAACCCAATGCAATGATATAGGGCTGGGGAAGTGTGATTGGAAATCTGTTGGAAAAGGACAAGGGGATACGGATTGACAAGTAGCTGAATACAAGCCAACAGTGTGCTCAAGTGGCCAAAAAGGCCAACAGCATCCTGCTTTATATTAGAAATAGCGTGGCAAACAGGACCCAGGGAGGTGATTACTTTTCTGTACTCTGCATTGGTGAGGCTATACCTTGAGTATTGTGTTCAGTTTTGGGCACCTCAATAGAAGAAAGACATTAAGGTGCTGAAGCAGGTCCAGAGAAGAGAAACTAAGCTGTTAAAAGGCCTACAGAACAATTCTGATGAGGTATGGCCAAGGAAAATTGGCCTGTTTAATCTGAAGAAAAGGAGGCTGGGAGACACCTTATCACTCTCTGCAACTACCTGAAGGGAGGTTATCATGAAGTGAGTGTTTGTCTCTTCTCCCACATAACCTGTGATAGAACAAGACAGAATGGCCTCAAGTTGTACCAGGAGAGGTTTAGGCCGGATTTTAGGAAAAAAAAAAATTCACTGATAGGATTGTCAAGCATTGGAACAGACTCCCCAGGGAGGTGATTGATAGATGTGTTTAAGAGTCATGTAGAAGGGGCACCTAGGGATATGGCTTAGTGGTGGACTTGGTAGAGCAGGGTTAGTGGTTGGACTCAAAGATATTGAAGGTCTTTTGCAACATCAATGACTATATGATTGTGTGAAATTTAAATTAAATCTAGAAAACATTGCAATTTTATTGACCAGTGATTTAATTTTTCCCGTAGCAACAGCAATGATGATGGACATGAAGAACTGAAAAAAAATTATTAGCATTGTCACTGGAATCTTTGTAGATTCAAACTGACCTGAGCGATCTATTTCGTGTAGCATTTTTCTGATAGATTTTGCCTTCATTGATTTAGGAAATGTACATACATGAAAAAACAACCTCCTCCTAATCCATACCCTTCAAATAGGTGAATAGAAAAGCACTAATTAATCAAAGCTCTAGTCTGTGAGGAAGATATGTTCTCTTTTTCTCAGCTTTCTGTAAAGTTCATTGAGAGAAAACAGATTACCACAGGAAGGAAATTCCAAAGAAAGAGAGTGGAACTATAAATTGAGCAATTAAGAAAAGATAATTATCAATTGTTTGTTATGATAGCTGAAGATGAGTTTTCTAACAATTTTAAAGAGTTGTAAAACAGATGCGACATCCTCATGTTGCAGCAAACTATCAAAGTCAGAACAGTATAGTAGAATAGATCATACAAACAATAAAAAATCAGAAGAGTTCATCAGATCATCATTTGAAATGGATAATTTGGATTATGTTTTAGGTAACCTGTGGTCAATGAAAATTTGGGTTTCATGGTCATTACGAAACAAAATAATTAAATTGCCTGTTATGAAACATATACTTTTTTATAGGTAACAAAATACTTATCTGTTCTTGCAGAGATGAGTTCCATTTCCAAGTGTCAAGAACCTTTGTTGAGATTTTAAGTAGTTGCTAAAGGTCAAGAAATATATATTTTAATGATAGTGAGAATGAAAAATGTCATAGTATAATCCCTAGTCACGTATCTGTCATGGTTTGAGAGGTTCCAGGTTATCCCAGACTCCTTAAAAAAAGACCAATATCATGGAATCATAGAATCATAGAATGGTAAGGTTGGAAGGGATCTCAAAGATCCGTCCCAGGGGATGAGCTAGTTGCCCCTCAATATCGTAATTTTGTAATTCAATCCCATAAATCCTGCACACTTTAAAAGTAAGCAGCAAGGTCAATTCATTCTCTTTTCTCCCTGCCTCTCCAACTCTCCAGAGGGATCTTATCTGGTAACTAGGTAACTGTGTAGGAGGACCCTGTGGTAGGCTGTGGCCTTCAAAGCTGCTGGCCACCACAGTGAATTTTGGCCTGTTTGGAGCCTAACGGGAGACAATGGGGGATGGCAGAAAATGAGCACTGAGGGGTTTGTTTTGGTGGCTTTTGGTTTGCATAGGGGGAAGGTTTGGGAGAATTCTCATGTATCCTGTATCTGTATTAGGCGTTAAGGATTCACGTATGCCGTATATTTTCCTGCACATTTTTAAACACAATCTCTCTGTATTTTCCTTCTCCAATTCAGTGAGAGCGTTATTTATACACGTTATACCTATATATAAGTGTTATACTGCCCTTTTCCCTTAGAAAAAGAGTAAAGTGAAATAATCTCAGTCTGTCACGCTCTTACACAAAAAGCTACGACATGATCTTCTTAATCTATGTTATAAGATTAAGGCTCAGATTCACTCTATTTGAATTAAATTAAGAACATAGCTTCCTCTTATTTTTGTTTCTAGCCAAAGGGAAAAAAATACAAGTCTCTAGATGACTATGCCACCTAGGGTTCACTGTAAACCAATGGATCTAGGTGGAAATAAAAAAAAAAATACACAAAACCCCCCCAGATTCAAGGGCTGTTCTGCTCTGGAATATGGTTTGACATAATCTAAGCTTCAGTTGCTCTTCCATTCATAAATCTCATTGTGACAAAGAATCATACACTTTAAAAATGGATTAAAGTAAAGCACGTTAAGAGCTTGGTATCAAGTTTTTAAGCAACAGTTACCCTAAAACACCTCAAGAGACAAATTTACAACATTGCAAAGATTTTATCAAAACCACAAATGACCTGATTGTGGAAGTTACCATGCATCAGATGGTCTTGGATAGCAGTCAATGCACAGGGCCTTACCTCAAGACACAGTAGGGTAAATTTCTTGATGTTAAGTAAGCACAAGCAGAATTTTAAGCACACGCCTGAATCCCCCTGAGGCTCAATACAATTTGAAGTTCAAAGTTAAGCATATGCTTAAATATTTTCTTGAATATGCATGAGCTGCTCAACTGGGCCTTCAGTGAACATGTCTCCTTTTAAAATTGTTTGCTAGAATATTTGCAGAAAGTAAATCCAGTGGGACCACAGACACAGCCAAATTTTTAAATTTTTTTTTTTTTTAGTTCAAATAAATTTTCGTGAATAAGGTTTACAGTATTTGCTTAACATTTCTTAGGGGAATAATATCTGCCAATTGGCCTTGCCATCAATAAGAAAGTAACAAGATGCAAAATGTCAATATATATTGCTCTCTTCAGAGTAGACATGTCAATGAAATTAAATAGCAAATTACTGAACATCTGGCTAGAACCATATTTTTATGAAGTCTGTTTTAGTTCAAATCTGAGAACTAGAAGAAGAATGCTTCACCTCTGCTCAGGCATCTGCTGTATTTAATAGCTGCCTATTCCCAAAAATATTGAGTTGGGAACCTAAGAAGGTATTTGAGTTGGGAACCTAAGAGGGTATTCAAAGGTGCAGATTGTGTGAAAAGAGTGGTTGCAGGGCTGCAAGTCACAGACATGGATGAGGGTTTCCATGGTTCAGCAACCACACACACTGATTGCAGTGACCTGTCCCAGTGCTACAGTGAGAAAGTGACCCATGGAATAGAAAAGAATCACAGCATGGCTTCAAATCTGCAGCAAAGATGGATCAGAGACAAATTTTAATGTGATTTTCTTATGAATTTTAAAGCTAAAGTATTTTTATTACTTTGTTAATTATTTCTATCTCATTAATACACTGTAAGGTAAAAGTGGATATAATGGAAGAGTAGAGAAAGGATTTCCATTTTGTATCTTAGATATCTGAATCACTGTTCTGAAATCAGGTAGGGTGGTGTTTGTGAAAAGTCTTTACTAGGAAGCATCTACAGAGTGATAGAAGAGAAAAATATATGATCCTTAACCGTATTTGGTACTTCTGACTCTCAGAGGAGGGCCACAAAGAGGATCAGAGGGCTGGAGCACCTCCCCTGTGGAGACAGGTTAAAAGAGTTGGGACTGTTCTGCTGGGAACAAAAGCGGCTCTGGAGAGACCTTAGAGCAGCCTTTCAGTATTTGAATGGGACCTACAAGAAAGCTGTGAAGGGACTTTTTACAAGGGCTTGTTGTAATAGGATGAGAGGGAGTGGTTTTAAGCTTTAGTAGGGTAGAGTTAGACTAGCTATTAAAAAGAAATTCTTACAGTAAGGGTGGTGAGACACTGGAACAGGTTGTCCAGGAAGGTCATAGATGTGCCCTCCCTGGAGCTGTTCAAGGCCAGGTTGGATAAGGCCTTGAGAAACCTCGTCTAGTGGAAGGTGTCACTCTACCCACAGCAAGGCTGTTGGAACTAGATGATCTTTAAGGTCCCTTCCTGCTTGTATCATTCTATGATCCTGTGATTTAGAAAAAGAAAGTTTTGATGAATTATATATGTCATCAAACATAGTTTCCAGTAAGTAGTATTTCCATTAAAGGAGTGATACCTTAATTTCTGGTACAACTAAAGATCCTAAATTTACCCAGAAAACCAAACCCCATAAAAGATAAATCTATGTTTGGAGAAAACAGCACCCATTTATACTGAAGGGCTGTACAATTCACTGTGCATTAACTATTACTGATTGCTATACATGAATGTGGTTATTCTTGTTTTTATTATTCTGCCTAGACTATACCAATTAATTATCCAAAACCCATTAAGCACCACTGTTCATCATGCTGCTTAAAATAAAACTATATGAAGGTTTAAGGTTCCTATTTCTGTGGTAATTCTTGACTGTTATTGTAGCAAAACCAGAAAAAGGATGCAGGGAGAAAGGAACTGGAGACTGAGTTTGCTCTTACACTTCAGTACATAATGCTGTAATCAGTATTAAGAGACAGTAGGTTGTAAAACATGGCAGAGCGATGAAGTGGAAGAGAGTGACTTTTTCTTAAGGGTTAGCAAACTGCTCTGAATTGAGTATAAAGGTAAAACATTCATGAGACCTACTGATATGCACTGACAGTCATGTGAATTATGATCTACTTGGAAACTATGTTTATGAGTTAACAAATCTGCTAATTAGAGGTAAATATATCAGATGCATTGCCAACAAATGTAATTAATCTAAACTTTCTCATTCCATTGGGGAAAAGGTATTACCAAGTGTATGAAGTGAAAACTGCAAATAAACCTTAGAATGGAAGGCAAATAAGCAGTAAAATGTGAACTTAAACATAGTCAAAAGTGGAGCACACATTAGAGATTTGCCACAAAGGTAACAGGGAAGTGAAGAGCTAGATTAATGTAGAGAGAAAAAAATGTGCTGGCTGATCTGTGGTGAATACAGGTAAAAATGACCAGTTTACAGTGTTTACATAAAAAAACCCAATTGTCACACACTTCTTTTCTTCCATTTGCAACCCTCCATCATAAGAACATAGAAACAATTACTCAAAATGCCTACAATTATATATAAATAAGCAAATTGGATACACGTATTACCCTTCTGTTAATGAAGAAATGTAAACTGCTCTGAAAATCCTGCTGTCTGCTATCATTTCAGGTAGGGAAAGATCACTGTCACCAAGCCAGCATGGCTGCCACCAGGATCAAATGCATATCCAATTAATCTATCTGAAGGACTTCGAAGCCATGCTTTTCTATTGATGTTCATGTTCCGAATTGCAATGAAGAGCCTGGAAGGCTGTTAAAAAATTGAAAGGAATGTTTACAACCCTATGATTCAGACTCCTTTTCCTGAGAATAAATAGGCCATTCTGTGGAGAGCAAAGCCATCAGCAAACACTTGAAATTTATTAAATACTTTTCTGCAGCGTTACTCCTCCACCTCACTAATTGCTGCAGCTGCTGCTACAAAAGCATTTCAATTACAGCTGAAAGGAGAGGTGGCCCATGCAAATCTTACAGGGTAAAAAGACCCCTATGATATTCCTCTCTGATGCAGTCAAACACACGGGTGTTTGGGTGACTTCTTTCCACAGTCATTGCTGGGTTACATTCTCATTGTTGTAGTGCAACTACCACTATCTTTAACAAAATATGCTTTCACTGTTTGCCTTTCTATATTATACAACTGCAGAGCTTCATTTCAAGAGCAAGAGTTGCAAATATTTTTAAGTGAAATTAATTTTAAACTCAGAAAAGAAAACCAGGGCCTTAATTCTAGGTGCCACTTGAAAACAGAAACCAAAATAGAATGGGGACAGGATGGATGAGATCTATATTTGTTCCCTCACATGTGACATGTGCTGTGTATAGTGTTTTCTAAAAGAACTATCATCAAGGAAGAGGCAGCTACTTTTCTTTGGGCTGGATTAGGAAGAAGACACTGAAATAATCAAGGGATTGTCCCTGTCCTTGAGGCAACTATGAGAAGCTTTGTAAGTGCTCACTGGGACAACCCACAGATTGTCAGCAGCACATGATCCTCTAAGAGTCTGTGGTGAGACAAGATGAAAGTCTCCTTAGGGCCTAAGAAAAGATGATGTGAAGGGTTTTGCTGTCCTAGCAAGTGAACATTGGTGAGTAGAAAGCAAGGCTGTAAGAAAGATTCAAAGAGGAGGCAGGTTTCATGAACATTTTATTTAAAACATACAAGAACTGAGCCTTCCATGTGCCAGTCACCTCAGTGTCTTTTGCCTTCTAATATTTTAAGGAATGCTTTTGTTTGCCCGTGATAAAATAACACAGGATATTTTTATCACAAGGCTTGGTTGTCGGAAGATTAATTTCCCCCAAATATTACTGGATGAAAATAAAACAGTAGGGCCTTTATTCTTTATCTGTTTATTTCAGTCATCAAGAACAAGAATCTGTGGCTTGCTGCTCCCAAATGACTGCCTTGCCACCCACCTTTTCTGCATTTCATCCAACACCACTGTCTTTGCATTTCACATGCTTCTGTCAGAGTAATCTCAAGGATGGAGGTACCAAAGTGGTGAGATTCATCTTACCCCTCTGCCTTTTTTTAGCTTAGAGTCTAATGACTTACCAATAGCAATGGAAACCTTAAACCTGGTTCATAGACATAAGAAAAAGCAACTACATATCTTTTCACTCAGCCAGAGAGATTATTCTCTCTTCTAACCTCCAGATAAACCTTTTGTGTAGAGTTTGGATACTAATACTTGAAAATAGTCTCTTAAATTTCACTTAAATGTCTTTCAGCCTTAAGAAAACTAATTTTCTATGTATTCAATGACTAGGAGTGAAATTTTGAGAGACTTAAAGAAACGTTTGTCTTAATTCTAAGCACAACTGTCAATTCATATGAAAATCTCCCCTCTCCTCCTTCTTTAAAAAAACCCAACACTCTTCTGCATTTTTAATACATCATAATTTATATTCCAGTGAGGAAAAATAGCAATTATTTGTCCATCTGCAAGATCAAATACCTTTACCTCATTTTGAATCACACTGTAAGAGGCAAGTGCCGTATTGATCCTTCAACACTACTCACTAGAGAGAGAACTTAGCTTGTGTTGGAATGAAACACCAGAGCAAAAATGAGTAGTCTGCTTGTTTATCTGGAACTACATAATTAAAAATGATTGCCTAGCTATTTCTATTAGTCTGCTTTCTCTCTTTCTAACTTTACTACATGGAAAATAATATTTGGGGCATGTTAAAAAGTTTCATATGACTCAGAAGTCATCTGAAATAGGGTAGTTGCCAGGAACATCTGGACAACTGCAGTAATCAACAATTTGATTTTGTCTAAATAAATACCTAATCCAAAACACCTTAGGGTGAATGGAAAGGCAATGCCCTCTGTAGCACATGGGGACAGAATCTGGCTTTCTAACATATCCACAACCATGTCATATTCTTGTCTGTTTCTCCTTCTACTAGCCATTTTAAAAATCAAATACAATAAGTAAAATATCCCCCAAAATGAAAAGGCACTAGAACTAAATATATTTATAGGGAATCAACATACACACACTTGTAAAATTCCAACAGAAACAAAAAGTTCTAAACCAGAAGCGAAATTAGATACCAAGCTACCATCTAATTATGATTAAACCTAACTAATCATCAAACCTACACCACAAATATGTTCAATAAATAAGAAATTTATCTATGCTCTATATATATTTGTAAGGGTTTTACCTTAATTTTATACTACTGTATTTTATCCTCTAGCTATTTAGATAATATCTTGCACTACATTATTTAAGCTATTTAAAGTCTGTGAAACACTTTCATGAATTGTCTTCTATAGATAAATAAAAACTTGTGTAAGCAATGCCCAAAGTGGCAACATTTATTGCTTACATTAGACAACTAATGAGACGGCCTGACTGAAAGACTGACATTATCTTTTGGAGCATTTTGGCTGGGCCCTTCATCTTCTGCAAATGATGTACTTAAAACAGAGAAAAATTGTGATGTGTGATCTTTACAGGAGCTGTTAACAGAATTGAAATAAAACATCTCCTATTGGTGCAATAATGAAACCACAATGTGATTATATAGCAGTTAAATGTTTTAGTGTGAAACACACATCTGATAAATTATTTGAAGATTAATAACCATGTCTGCTTCATAACAGTGGTATGACAGAGATGAAATACTAAGCTTCACAAATGAAAGGTTGTAATTCATTTACCTCTAAGCTCTACCCATGCTCACCACCTAAGGGATTCACACAGTGAAGAAGAATGGGTCAAAGCTGAATAAAGCTGTGAAGTGTTATATAAAGAAAGTTGTATATTATCTCAAAAATTTTGCAAGTAGATAATTACAGGAGGTAGAATATGATACACCTGCTTGGGTACACACTAAATTCTGAATATCTTGTGGTCTACAGCCAGGTCAAGCTACCATGACTCTGTGTAAAACAATACACACACACACACACACACACACACACACACGCACACACACATCTTATTATGTGTAAAGGTTGTGGTTTCATCTCAAATGCACTTGAAAATATATATTGAAATATATTTTCAATATTGAAGAATATATCTGTACAAAAGCTGTGAGCATGCTAGTGCATGCTAGTGCATGCTAGAGCTCTAAACAAGAGCTAGAGAAGGTCTTGTATAGAAGTATTCAGTAATACATCATAATGTACCTAAGAACCTTGAAAAAAGAGTTCATTTTTTACCTCCCCCAGTGCAATTACAGAGTACATTGAACTTTTGTGCAATAACTTAATCAGTGAACTCTCACTTCTTGGTTGAGCTGTTACCACATTTGAGATCTGACAATAAACTTGAGCATCTGGGTACGTAACAGGTATTTTGTGCTGTTTATCTGCACTATAAAGTTTCTATCACATTTCTGAGGTACAAGGGCAAAATCAATGTCAGATATTGAGAAAGGTCAATACATGATTAGAAATAGAGTTTATTGGAGGTTTAAAGAGAGGATAAATAGCAAACTATTACCACTAAGCAGAATCTGAAGATACAGGTAACAGGTAGTTAGTCAGGTAGTTAATAGTGAAATAAAGTCTGCATTACTGCCTTTGCTACCTTTTGCTTAACTCAAAGAAGAGTACATGCGTCTAGAACTGCTATGATATATTCCTACTTGAAGCACATTTTTCCAAAAGACCTTTTCCTGGTGTTTCCTGTTGGCAAGACAGGTTGCAATTAAAGGCCAATTTCAAAGTTGCTGTTTCACTGATCATGACATATTTGTCTCTGTAGAAGGACAATTCCCATCTGAGATTTTTCCGTATTTTGTAGTAAGAGCCCTGTAACAATTTCTGTATTAAAGCTACATTTAAGGCACGTGCTTTCCCTCCTCTGTTTATGGAGGTTCAAAACCTTTCTTTTTTTTTTTTTTTTTTCCCACCTGTTTTTCTAGTTCTTTTCTCTGGTTTCATTACTGACTGTTAATGTTCTCAGGTTAATCTTGTTGTATTCAAATATAGTCATACAGAAAGTGAAATCGATGGTTTTTGTGGCATTTCATTTCAGATGTTATGTGGGAACTGAGGAAGGGAGTCAGCTAGAGTGCACCCCTGTGTATCCTTGATGCAGGAAGATTAAGGTTAGAAACATAGTAAGCTAGTATGCTTGCCTTGTGTAACATTTGAACAGACGCAGAGTAAATTTAGAACAAAGAACTGAAAGTAGTCTTTGCCAAGATAGCCAACACCTCACTTTTATCCAATAAGAATGTAAAAAACATTATTTTATCCAATCATTGCATTCCACAACTTGTAGAGTTACCACAATTTGTAGACTGGCATATAAAAAGACTGGTTTTGGCTACTTTGATGTCCACATATCCTCGTGTTGCTGGTTTTGTCTGTCACAACTATAAAGTGACATATGGCGACCCCGACGTGATCTGCATAAAATAGGAGCTGCTGATGACTGCAGCTGGTGATGAAGCCCAGTGAAGCTTGCGAGCAGCAGGAGTCTGCCTGGTCCAGACCTGACATTGACACCTTGAGAGAGGTGAGCCACTGGGAACATAGGACGAGAATTAAATAAGGAAGAAACTTTAGTTCTTGGCTCTTGGAAGGCGCTCTTGAAGCACCAGGGGATAAAACTAGGGGACTATGACATATGGTGATTGCTTATTTGGGGTAAACAACAAGGATTTGAACCTTCCTGCAGTACTGCCTATAATGTAACTGCGTGGCAGAAACTAAGGACTCAGTTGTGGACTGCTATATCAAAAGCGGATAGAGATCTTGTTGACATGGTCACTACCTGGCAGCTGCTTAGTGAGGCCCTTACAGAGACAAAAAAGGAGCAGGATGAAAAAGATTTGAATTAAAGAATATGGATTTAGGAGATGAGGGATGTGTGCCTCTTTCCCCCTCTATGCCTCCCAACCCAGAAGCTGCTGACAGAATGAAGGGGCATGAAGCTGCTCGGAAAGATAAGGATATTAATGTAATCACTGAGTGAAAATATGTTAGCCCTCATGATCAGCTGAAACTTCCAGTATCCTGAAAGACTCCCAAGGATTTTAAGGAGGTATCGCTTAAGTATCAGACCCCCACCAACTGACTGAAAGAGCACAGGGACAAAGGTAGAGCAGAGAAATTAAATAATGATCAGAAGGGTGAGGGATCATCCAAAAATCAGTCAGCCAGGACAACCATTATAAAATACCCACCATTGCTGGTTATAGTGATGAGGAAGATGTAACAGATGTAAGAAAAACAATCGAATCACATAATTCAAGCATCCCGACTGGAGGGTCACAATGTTGTCCACCTGGGCTCTCTCCCTGGACTTTACCTTCTTGTACTGTTTCTGTTATTCCCCACTCACCAGCATGTTTTTGGCAGCAAGTTCATAAGAAGGCTGCTGAAGGAGAGGACTTGGAGACAAATGGGAAGCGCTTTTTGAAGCAGTCATGGGAGGTGATTTGATAGTGACTCTGTGTTAAGATTCTCTAAAACAAGGAGTGATTGGACTATGGAAGAATCTGCTGATGAGGTGTTAGATTTTACAGAGGTGCTAAATGCTTAATTACCGTTGTCTACAGCTGGAACTCACTCTCGCCTGCCTAGTGAAATTCCTTTGCTTGTGATGCAAGAGTGGAGGATTTGGGCAAGTGAAAGGAGTGGATCTGATGGAACATCTATCACAGCACTGTCCACCTGCAGCCCCCCATCCCAGTCTCATATTGCATCATAGAATCTGCTGTTTCAAAACTCAAAAGTTTTGAAAAGTTTTTATCAGTTTCTGAAGAAACTGATTCTCTGTTTAGTTTCTTTGCAGGCGTTTGGTTGTTTTTTTTGTTTGTTTGTTTGTTTGTTTTTTTCGCCCAGAATCAATTCAGTGGTTTAACATAGTCTTTTAGTTTATGGATTTCTAGCATTAGCATAGTTAAGATCAAGAGTTCAGAATAGGGATATTATAGGACGTTTTTGGGTTTTTCTTTATATCAATGGTAATGCCTTAGGATAGGGATCATGTTAAGATTTAAAAATGGCAAAGGTTACTGGATTCAGTACTCACGCACATACCGAGATTTCACTTGCAGCACAAGTAATACTTGCATGTGCTTATGCTAACTTGACACCTTTTGAGTTTTAAAAATAAAAAAGGGGGAATTCTCCAGATACATCATGCAGAGAGATTCGTCCTAGAAAAGGCCAATAGATCTGTTAGTATAGGGAAGGAATGTGTTTCTGTTGTGTTGCCTACAGGTCTTCGATAGATACCAGGACAAAATGTGAAACTGTCCCTACAAGGCCGATCCTGATGTTTGCATTGAGTGTCACTATGGCTGTTGCAATATACATCCCAAGTCAACCTTGAGAAAATGTTTGGGTGACTCAACTCTGGAAACCCCTTACCACACCGAGCATGCCCAACACCACTGGACAGTGAGCACTCATATACATGTTGCTTAACAAAGAAATGGGTCTTGGTATATGGCAGTGGGTTAATGAAGGAATTGGATTCTTTGCTGAAGGGTCTAAGGCCAAAAAGGAGCATTATTAGATTTGTGGACACACAGCTTATACAATACTACCAGCAAACTGGACAAGGGTTTGTTATATTGGAATAATTCAACCTCTCTTTTTCCTTTTACTAGAAACTGAGGGTCCCCAACTAGGGGTGTAACTCTATGACAATTTGGGTAATGAAAGTGTCACATGACACAAGTGATCTGCCGAGATTGAAATAGGTAGAACACAAAAATGAGAGGAAAATGAGGGGCCTCCTGAAAGAATAATCAGGCATTATGGGCTGGCCACATGGAATCCTGATGAATTGGTAGCAGGAGCATGGGAACCAATTTAAAACCTGAATCGCATAATTCGCTTGCAAGCAGTTTTGGAAATCATTTCCAGTAAGACTGCCAATGCTGTAGATCTCTTGAATCAACAATCTCGAGAGACGTGCACTGTGATCCTGCAACATTGCATGGTCTTGGATTATCTATTGGCTGAAGAAGGAAGACTATGTGGGAAATTAAATATTTCTAACTGTTGTCTGGAATATGGGATGTAGGTGAAGTGGTTACACAATTGACCACAGATATTAGAAAGCTAACCCATGTCCTCATTCAGACATGGACTGGTGGGGTGGCTGATTTGTGGTCCTGGTTACCAGGAACACCATGGATAAAGCAACTTTTGGTTTATGTGTCATATGGGTTAGCAGCCTTAACGTTTTTGCCTTGGATTATACCATGTCCGATCCAATTGATCCAAAATGTGGTATGCATGCCATCACAGTGACTTCACCCAATCAGATTTGTGAAACCAGCTGTTAGAATCATATAATTCTATTGCTTTTTGCTTTTTATGCCATAGAATTATCATAGGTAAGCTATGTAGTAGTTACCACCCCGTTTTCTCCTTTTTGATTTTTGCCTTTGTTTAATGGGCCTATTAGAAATATGTATATAAGGAAAAGCTCTTGATAAACTCAATAACCAAATTAAACTTTATGATAACATGTATGTAACATATATAACAACAATAAACAGGGAATATATCAACAGGGAATATAAAACAACTTATTTGCAACAGTCAACGAAATAATGATACTGGCAGCCAAAATCACTATAGTAGTGAATAGGCAAACACCCAACAGTGAGAGAACAATCATTTTGGAGTGGATCTGATTTGACCACCTCAACCTCTTTGCATTGAACCATGTGATGTCCACATATTCTTGCGTTGCTGGTTTTGTCCACCACAACTGTAACAGCGACAACGTTAAGTCCCAAATGGAAACTGATAGTCTAATATTTGAGACTCTTAGGCACTAAAATTAAGCTTTTTCTCTTTGATACCTACAGAAGTAGTAAAAACTAAATCAGCAACAAAGAAAGAATAAACAATTGCTAGTAGATAATCAAGAGCAATGTCAGCAATGCTTTGTTACAAGACCATGATGAGAATTTACTTAATAGCATGATTATTTGTTAGCAATATCAAATATCAAAGCCAAACAAAGAGAAACATAAAGAATCACAGACTTGTAGAATGCACTGGATTGGAAGGGACCTTTAAAGGTCATCTAGTTCAACTCTCCTGCAGTAAGCAAGGGCATCTTCAACTAGATCAGGTTGTTCTGAGCCTCATCAAGCCTGAGCTTGAAAGTCTCCAGGGATGGGTTCTCTACCACCTCCCTGTGGAACCTGTTCCAGTGTTCCTCCACCCTCATACTGAAGAACTTCTTCCTAATGTCTAATCTAAATCTAGTTTAAAACCATTGCCCCTTGTCCTAGTGCTGTGTGCCTTTGTAAATAGTCCCTCCCCAGCAGTCTTTTAGGCCTCCTTCAGGTACCAGAAGGCCAGCATGAGGTCTATGTGGAATCTTCTCTTCTCCAGGCTATAGAACCCCAACTCTCCCGGACTGTCATTGTAGAAGAGGTGTTCCAGCCCTCTGATTATTTTTGTGGCCTTCTTTTGGAACCACAACATTGGGTTTAGGTCTTTCTTGTGTTGAGGGCCTCAGAGCTGGAGACAGTACTCCAGGTGAGGACTCACCAGAGCATAGTGACAGAATCATTTCTCTCACTCTGTTTTCCATGCTTCTTTTGATGCAGACTAGGATATGATTTGCCTTCTGGGCTGCAAGTGTGACTTGTTGGCTCAAATTCAGCTTCTTGTCCACAAATGTACCCAAGTCCTCTTTTTCCTCAGCATAATGACTGTACCATTCAGCTTAGTGTCATTTGCAGACTTGCTGAGGGTGCATTTGATTCCACTGTCTATACCACTGATGAAGATATTAAAGAGCACTGGTCCTGGTATGGACTCCTGATGGACACTACTTGTCACTCGTCTACATCTGGACATCGAGTCACCGAACACCACCCTCTGGATGTAAACTTCCAGCCAATTCCTTGAATGATTTTGAAAGCTCTCAAAATATTAAGTTGTTCAGAATTAAATTATGTGCAGATTTTGTAACTGCACCTTGATAATAATAACTGGGATGACACAACTGGGAAACTATCTTGAAAGTAAACCCTACGTTTCTTATTTAATTTTTACAACAATAGCTGTTTCTTTAATCAAATCATGTGATCCTGAAATAAATAAATAAAAAAGGCTGCTTGTTGATGAGTTTAAAGAATTTCTGGGAAAAAGAAAACTCTGAACATTTTAGTCCTATGGCCTGCCTAATATAATCATAGAATTGCTCTATGTCTTACTGTCATGACTAGCATTTCCAGCAGCTGTGGATGAAATGGATGCGTTCTTTTTAAAATGCAAATCCCTTTAGTATTTCAAATTATAGCACATAGGCTATATACTTTTCTGAGTAATTTTAATATTAATTTCTAGAATGTTTGAAAAATACATCCAAATATTATCTGGAAAATGCTAATTACTTAAAATAAAAACCAGAGAGGGTCCCTACCAACTCACCTTACTCACAGCCACCTGTACAACTTTGAACCCAAAACATCTTGATTGAAGCTAGATCTCCTGTGTCTCTGCTTCCTCCAGCATGGTGGGGATCTCAAAACCTCTGAGAAGGTTATATAAAACACACAGACCCTGAATGCTAAACAGGTATTGGCTCATATGATGCTCTTTGTAGTCAGCAAAAGGAAATTTGATATAAATAGAATACTTGCTGTATAGGTCTCAGCTTAAATTTTCCAAAGTTAGTGCTTCATGGAAGTACAAATTGAGTTTGGCCAAGGAATATCTTCTTGAAAGAATCCAGACTGGATCTAAAGACACCTAGACACTGATACTCCAGATGTTTCCTCTAGTTTTCCCCAGCAATTAGTTAATCTCACTGTTTCAAATTTTGTCCCAGATTCCTGTTCAGCTTAACTGTCTTCCAGTTATGAGTTCCTATGAGAGAATTATTCACATAGAACTGAACTTTTATATTCAGTAGTTCTTTTTGACAGTAAACTAATCTTCTGGTCCCCAAGTCACCTCTCAATTTGCTTTTGAGAAGTAAAATGTCTCCCTTTAAAATTTTTAACCAAATTTCTGGTTACCAGCACTTACATAATTCTCAATATGCTTTTGTAAACATGGGCATCCAAACTACATGTATGTGCTGGTTTAAGGCTAATTGGAATATTTTAATAGAGAAAATTATACTATATGCTGTGAAAGGAAAAACAATGGTGATGTCTACTTCACTCATAGGCTTGCTGAGATATTTAGGAATAAGTACTCAAAACATTAGATAAGACAGTCGGGCTTGTGGCACTCTCTGGGGCACAGTGTCTGGGGCTGTCCTGCAACTTCTGGCTTCTCCTCTCCAACAAATTAATTTCACTAATCACTTTTCTTCTAACTCCTCCTCTGGCTGATCCTCAAAACCTTGGGGTAAGGTATAGGGGTGGGGAGAAGGTGGAAGGGTGGTTGGGAACCCCTCCTGGGGTCTCTGATTTCTGGGAGGGCTGTTGTGTTTCTGTGTTACCTTTACCTTGTATATTTCTGTAAATATTCCTTTATATAGTGTATATATCTGCTTGTACATTGTGCTGAGCTGTAAATAGAGCTTCATCTAAACTTCCAGCTGACTGAGTTTTAACCTGGGTCATTTTACAAAGTGTGGGGGGGAGGGTAACTCCCAAACCTACATCAATGTACCACAAACTTTTCACAGAATCACAGAATGGTTTGGGTTGGAAGGGACCTTAAAGATCATCTAATTCCAACCACCCTGCCCTAGGCAGGGACACCTCCTACCACAGCAGCTTCCTCCAGGCCTCACTCAACATGGCTTTGAACACTTCCATGCTCGGAGCCTCCCCAAAAAGGTGAAGTCCTCCTGACACGTGCAAGCCTCAACTCCCACAGAATCATTCCCTGCTCCTGGGAGCTGGATAACACTCCCCAAGACACCAGCACCAAGTCCCCCACCAGCAGCTGGGTGCCGAAGCACCCTGCCCCACAGCACCCAGAGCACCCACAGCAAGGGGCTCCTCTCCCACACCAGAAGCCTTTAACAATTTCTCCCACCCTGTCCCACTTGGCTAGAGTCCTTCTGCTCGAGGCAAACGTCGCCACTGTGTACACCACCAGCTAGAAAATGATAGTTATGCCATCTCCAACGCTGCCATGGAATTCTGTATCATTACAAGATGTCATATAGTTATGCTGAAATCTGTCATCTAAGATGGAGGTTTTCTGAAGTGGAACAGTTTCTACCAATATTAATAAGGCTGGAGTTTACTTCAAGAAGAACTGAAATAAAACTAATGAGGATTCCCTCATCCAGATCATTGATAAAAATATCAAACAAGACTGGGCCCAAACCTAAGCCCTGGGGAACACCACCTCTGACTGTCTACAACTGGATTTAACTCTGTTCACCAACCACTGTTGGGGCTGGCCATTCAGATAGTGTTTTTTCCAGCAAAGTGCCCACCCATCCAAGCCATGAGCAGCAAGTAATATTCTAAGCTATATGTAAATATTCATGTTATAGATGAAAACTGGTGAGATACATTCCATCCACATTGATAGACAGATGAAGGGTTTTTTGAAAACAAGTGTGAGTTAAGTCACACAAGCATTTTAATTGGGAAGAGGAAATAATTTAATTTACTAGGGCAAGGGAAATGTATACTTAGGAGCTATGATGGAAGAGAAAATGTTCATAAATCTTCTCTGTGCTTGAAAATGAAAATTCACTTCCAAACACCTCCACCTCTCCTAATTGCCCTAACCAGATATGAAATGAAGATAAGGTAAAAATATATTGAAGTGACTTCAGGGGAACAAATTTCAGATTAAGAAACTTTATTTTTTCCTCTGACAGCTGGTGACTATTTTTGTTCTGGCTAATTCCCAAGAGGGCAAAAGAAAAGTAGTAAATATAAAGTGTTGTGGTAACCTCCTCTCAGGGCATCACAGGTCTTTAGCATAGTCAAGGATTCATAGCTATATGAGTGTATGTAGATGGTGCAAGTTAAAGTTGAAGACAGAGTGTTAGAACAGGAACAATGAAGGAAATTCTCTTGTCCATGAAGAGTGTCTGGTTTACATTCCTCTTCTCAAATCTGGAGCAGATTTGACTTACTCAGAAACAGCATTTGCCTGCATTGGAAAAAGTGCTCACAGACTCCATGGTGTCTAAGGCATGGGAGTCCAATAATGGTTTAGTTTGGAAACTAAGTGACAATATTTAACTGTTTTCAAGACAAAATATGCTTGCTTGTTTGCCTTTTGCCCACGGAGTAGAGCAAGGGCCAAGGAACCTTGGTTGCCAGACCTCTGGCTGACTTACAGACTGAGCAGCTGCACCATGGGCAAATGGCCTAGCACACAAATATGTGAAGGTTATCAATAAAATTGGAGATTACCAATTCCTTATACTTGCTATATGTGTGTTTATGCAGTGGAAATGCAACAAAGGTCCTTCTAACAAGCAAGAGGGTTGACAAAAGCATGCTGCCAATTATCAAAGGTAAAAAGGCAAACATCCTGATAATTGGAGGCTGGCAGGCTGAGATGGCTGAAACTCTAGTATTCTGAATTAGCAATGGATTGAATTGAATTTGACTAATTATAATTAGAATGTAAGCACTTGACTGAGAGGACATGTGTCCTCAGCTAAAGCAGAGATGGTTGAAAAGTAGAGTTTTGAAATTATAAACATAAGAAGGAAAATGGCTTTATCTGATGAAACCCCAAAGGATATTTGTGCTGGATTAAGACAGGGTTAAGAAATCAAAGTTTCCACAGGAAAACATAAGGATCTTATTCTCAACTCCAACTGCATTAAAAAGCATCTTTTTATGCTATGTGTGAACATTTATATGTAATTTAGAACATTGGCCAACTGATATGTTGGAAAAACAAGCAGTTTTTTGATGCTGTAAGAATAAATTGAAAATTTATCACATGACCAAATTATAAAACAATTCCTTACTCTGTTGTATGTGTACCTGTTCTGCTGTGCTCAAATTGGTTATTAGCTTGGAAATTGAGAGTATGAAACATAAACTCATAGTTGCAACTTCCAAGTTCTTTGGAATACACCACTCTAAGGAAATGCCATCTAAGATGAGCATGCAAATTGTCATCATGGGTCAGATCAAAGGTTCACTTAGCACATTAGCCTGTCTCTGACAGCTGCCAAGAATAGAGGCTTAAGTAAAAGACCAGATACACAGTAAAAATACCTCATGAATAGAATGTTCTTCCTCCTTAAGAGCCAATCTAAGACGTGTCCTCCATAGTCTTGTCACTCAGTGTTTGGGAATTCTGCAATTCTTTACAGTTGTAGATTTAGCTACCTTGGGTAGTTCAAAATATAAACATCTCCTAGTTACACTTATCTCGTTTCCTCTGCTCATTTATTTTTTATTAAATAGGACTTTCCTTGTAGAAATCCTTGTGGCACATACAGAATAAAACCTGTTCAAACAAGCCCAGTTTTGCACTTGTTGAAATCAAACAACAAGTTCATTTTGATATAGACCCTTTTATGTGCGTATTTTTCTTACAAATATTAAAACATTTCATTTTTATTCCTGTTTTAGAATTTCTCTACTATTAATACTTAAAAAACAGCTTAAATGGCTGTTTACAGACACTGCAGTTGTGTGCTTTCTGCAAAAATGCATATTCAGTACTACAAATAATTTCCTGAAGTAGAAAGCCCCGTCAAGTGCATGAACAAAGCAGAAGTGGTAGCTAACTAAATTTTCCCCATATTCATAACCTAACATAACATTTAATAGCCATTTATACTTCTGAAAATCCAATTTTCCAATTATATTAAGGATGAACATTTTATCTCACTCTGTTTCCTGTGTTCTGATACCTAAATATTGCATAAGTATGACTGAGATTATCATAAACTGTGACTCAGTCAGACATCACATTTCTGACTGGATAAAGTGGGGTTAATAAAATTGCCACTTATTTTCTCTTGTAAGTTTTATTTTCTATTTCTGCCCCTGCTTACCCTTGACAAGGATTCCCCTTGCATAAAGGCGCCTCTGCCCTTACTGAAGAGGAGAATTAATCTAGATTTGAATGACTCTTGTTATCAAGACCTCTTTCACTTCAGCTTGACAACAAATACCTAAAGGAACTGGAGTGTTCATGATTTTTCTACAATCATTTGTTTAGTGACAACTGTTATCTCTCTGTCTATCAGCATGACTTCATCGAAACCTAACCGAACAGAGAAATGATTTTTTACAGCTTTAGATTTCCATATTCCAGGGGCAGTATGGTGAAATATTAGGTTTTACTGCCATCCAAACACAATGCTTTTCAGCTACCCTTTATAAACGGAGTCAATCCTTCTTTTCTTTCCATACAGAAAAGGCAGTTATAGCAGTTACTTTAGTGTAAGGAACTCTGACCACATAAAGAGTAATTACCTTGACCATTGAGAGGATATAATGTATTGCTGTTATTCTAGCTGTTTAAATACTGTGCAAGCAGTGCCAGCAAGAGAGACAGAGTTAAGCTTGCAGGTCCAAAAACGTTGTACTGCACAGTCTGGCTAAGTATGTATCACCTCCAATTATTTCCTGGATGACTGATTTCCTAATTCCCTTAGATTTCAACACTGAACATCATTCATCTTAACCAAATGTTCAACTGCTTAAAAAATATAAAGAGACAACTATAATTACTCCATTTAGTCTACCTTTAAGTTCTTACCTAGAATAAGGCATGAGATCTAAACTTCTACAAAAATTCAAACTTGCATTTTGGAAGGTGAGATTATGTTTTATAAATGTTAACGTGTAGAGAATACCAGGAAGAAGCAGAAGGGAGAAAGATGATTTTAGTAGTTCTAGAAAGCATTGGTGTGAAATAAAATCTAGTAATTTGAGTTGGACATTTTCTTAATTTACATTATTGAAAAACTTCCTACAACACAAATTCTAGAATGTATGAGAAAGGATAATCACATTACAAATTTAGGAGAGGCTGTGTTAGTAGGAGTGTATATTACAACACATGTTACAAACATTCTTGGACATCTACCTTGTGTTCTAATCCAAAGCAAAAGACATGAATGTTCTATGCTAGCTAAAGAACAAGATTTTGCACAGAATTTATTTGTTTATGAAAGACTCTTAATCACTTCATTAATGGGATATAAACCTAGACTGTAAGTATCTCTTCTAAATATCTCACTGAATCATAGCCTGGTTGTTTCCAGTAGCCCAAGCTCATCTGCTCTATGCTGAGCACGTAGTTAACATCAAGTTAATGCTGTACCCTTGTGTAGACTACCTGGCTCCCAAGTGCTCTCTAAGCTTTACAATACATACCTCTCAATGGAGGTGATACCTGAAAATGCTGCTCACCATCCAAATAAGATTCTAGCTTTTCATCACACACTGAACCTGGAGCTGCTGAAAATCATAAGACAACAAATATCAGAGAAAGCTAAGCATTGTATTTAATGTGTGAGATGAAAGAGAAGAGGCTAGGCATATGGTTTACTTCAGCAATAAAGACAATTTATGCTAATTCACCTGGAAGTAATATGACAAACTCTTTCAGTACAGTTCACTATTCCTTCCTTAATTTCTTCCAGTTTCTAGAGGATTGCCACTTTTGCCCCAAGTAGAGATTAATTGAGGGACCTAAGGTGAGCCTGCAGAAGAGAGGCATGCCCCATTCTGTACCTCATTGATCACAGCTAAGACATCGCACCCTTGCATTCAGTATAGCATCTTTCACCTTCTCCCACCCTTTTGGAAGATGAGAGCCCTATCTCTACTTCTACCTGTGGATGCCTGGAAACAAATTTATGTGTGGAAAAGGCATCGTCTGGTATACTGAGACTTGAAACAACCCATCTCATAAATGTTCCATCCCTACTCTCTGAAAGCTCGAAAAATCCACCCTCCTTTTCTGACAAAAATAAAATCCTAATCCCATCCTTCTAAGGTCAACCAATGTGATGGATTTAGCAGACTTTAAAACTCAGCCCTAAATCAAAGGGAAGATAAGAGATGCTCAATCAGTGATGATGAATCTGGTTATATTAGGGTTTTGTAACATCATTCAGTTTGTCTGGGTGTCAATTGCTTAGCCTCAATGGCTTTAGCCTCATTGGCCAATACACTTTCTCAGGTGGTCTTCAGCATTCCTTGCCTGATAACCAACCAAATTTAAAAGTGACATCTTTTGTTATTTTTTGTTTGTTTGTGGTGGGCCTCCTATTTCGGCTTCATCACATCATCAGGTTGAATTGAGAGCCTAGACAGACTTTTCAGTGCGTTGTGGATTTCATCTCCTTTCATGCAGCCTGACATTGCAGTTCATGTGGATGGCTACATAACATGACACAGAATATTTTGCTGAAATTAGCACACCTGCTGGGCATTTACTGGACAGAGTAAATTCAATAGCATTACATGGGTGTAAGGCAGGACAGACTTTGGCCTAAGAATTTTATGATAGTTTGATGTATCAAATGTTGCAGTATGTTTTTCAGCTTCCAAAATGCAGTTTGAAATGTGATATGTTAATGTGATACAGAGGTTTGGACACCAACAGGGGATAGTTGGCTAAGCTCTTATCTGGCCAGCCATTCTGTTTCTCCTCTTGTGGATATTACTGTTTTTATAAGGTGATGTATCATGATGAGAGTGTCAGCTGCATCATTCTACAGCTGTGCTAAATCCTTCTTCATACAATGATGTCCATTATGGTACCCTGATACTAGTAAGCTGAGTTATGAGCTGGACATGGAGTGTTGTGGAGTGCTGAAGTGGTCTGGCCGCCCGCCAAGGACATGCTATAGCAGTGTGTGCTTGGTTGAGTGTAGCAGATGATAGCCCATTGCAGGAAATTGCTGATCTCTCGTGCGCTGCAGAATTATGATAGGGTGTGATGTGTTGGCAAGTGGTGGCTATGGTTTTATGGTAAAATTGTACTGCAGTACAAAGCAGGATGAAAATGCTTAACAGCTTTAGTTTATCAGGATTTGACTGAAGTTATTTTTTCTATTAATGAACTAGGTCAGAGTGCTGTGGTTAAGTACTTCAGGAATGTGACCATTTACTTCTCTAGCTATGGGTCCTTTTAGTTTACTTCTGCTTGTGCTTTGTTTGAAGAAATAGAATGGACTTAAAGCAAATATTCGTGTCTCACTTTTCGTGCTTCAGCTCAGGAGAAGGGATATCAACGTTTCACACAATTTCTATCTGTAGGCGTTTTCTGTGGGCTTTCAGCATTTAATACTGACTCCATGCTGTGTTATTGCTGTTATGTATGACCACATTCTAATGAACTAGTTAGTCCTCACTGGTGTTTTATACAAATGCATTTACTCTCACCGAAACACAGTTGGGAATTCTTTTGATGAATTCATTTACCATGACAAAAATTCTTATGTGAATACCAAGACCTGTGAAGGAACAAGACCTTCAGATGTGATGGTCCAGATTAACTTGCCAAATTCCTCATTATAATATTTTGCAATTAAAAAATAATTTTAAAAAACTATGTACATGGAAGAAATCCTTTCTTGAACTTAGGTGAAGTTTGAAAAGATGATGTTAGGGATGTTTTCTGGCTTTTGATTGGGGTTTTATTTTCTCTTTGTTTGTATATATTTTGTTTGATTTGTCTGCTTGTTTTATAAAGGATTTAGAGAAGAACAATGTGATAGTAAATTATTTTACAATTTAAAGAATCCCTTTAAATATGGAACCTGCCTGTACACTATAGTGCCGAAGGGTATAAGAAATTAGAATTGAAACAGCAAGTCTTCAAGTCTTCAAGCTTATTTAGTTCTTTAGTGATAAAAGCCAACATTATGTCATTCAATAAGCAAATTGTGGACTTGTGCTGTCTAATATTCCCAATAACAGGTGGCCACTGAGTTCTCTACTATTTATCTCTTCAGCCTAGCCCATAATAAGCATATTTAACTGTCTTGCCTGAAGGTAGGAAAAGTATGAGCCAGGATACTAAGGTCCATATTTGAAAATATATGGTAAAAAACATGGTCTCTTGTTAGAAGAACTTTGGACTTTTTTTTTTTTTCTTTCTATTTCAGAAAGTTTCCATTACATTTTCTCAAAACACCTGAAAGTGAAGGAAACTGAAACTAATTTTTAAGTTTTCCAAATGTCTGCAAATGTTCTCAGCTTGAAAGACTGACCCACACTTCACTGTTATCTCCTCACTCTTTATCTCCTTCTGACACGAAAAGGCAATTTGCTTTCATCAGTGTCCTCAAGGATGTCAGTGGAATATTTAATGTAGGAGAAAGTTGTAAAACTGGGCATCATCAAGATGTTACTCATATTTTAACTGACGTCCCCTGACCAAATCCTAGCAATCTAATACATGCTTGGATTTAAAGGAGGTGAGCGCAGCTTGAATGTTAAGCATCCTTTGAGAACCATTAGTGTGAAGAAATTGCTCAACACTTTTTTCACTCAGTCTGAGGGGTAAGAAAGAAGAAAATAGTAGGATAAGCTTGTCCACTTTCATGTGCATGTCTACACCAATTTCAGGACACGGACTACCAAAAGTACCTGACAGTTCCATAGAAACATGTTTAGTTGACATCAAAAAAACATCTATCAACAAGTTGGACTAGATGACCTTTGGAAGTCCCTTCCCACCCAGACCATTCTGTGATTCTGTGAGATTCTGTGAAGTAAATGTATGGCTAACACACTTCAGCTGGAATACAAAAATCATATTTAGAGTTTAGGTACATTTTCTAAATTTTTCTGTAACGTAGAACAGAAAACAAAATGAAGTGGTTAAAAGTCAGCATATAAGGTGCCACAAGAAAACTAAGAAAACCAAAACTCTTATTTTTACTGCAATTATCTTCAAGAGTTCATCATAGAAGACCCTGACCTCACACAATAACATTTTTCTGTGGTATCTAAAACTTCCATGTAAGTTGCTTAAACTTTATCAATAGTTGTTACTTTTTGGGATACGAAGTGATAAGATTCAAATATACTTTTTAACTCTATTCTCATGAAGGATCACGTTTGATGTCAAACATTTGGATTTTTATTTACCTTGTTGTAGTCAAACGAGATACGTATTTTTAATGTAGTTGTTAAATGTCAGACCTCAAAAGAAAAATATGTACACTTTAGTAATATATTTTTAGTTTACAGCTTCCAAGACAGTGAACCCAAAACACCATGAGTCCTGAAGCTGAGAGTACTACAATGTTATTCAAATGCTTACTGAAAATATTGAGCTTTTATGCTGAACAAGACGGTATGGTCCAAACATGGATGAAATCGGACTTCTATCTGCCCTTTTAGCAACTGCACCACAGTGCAGCTTTTGCTTCTTTAAAGCTTGATGACTGGAACCAAAAAGGAGTTTGAAATGTAACTGCAGAAGACCTTGAATTTTGTATAGTTTGGGGGAATTCATCCTAGAACTATAGCAGAGAGTACATTGACTTTGAAAGACGGCTACAGAAGTTTTAGTTCCTGAATTGATTCCTATCCTCTTCAAATGCTCATTTTATTAACTAAAACTTAAACAGAATGACAAAATGATGGCACAAACCTTTGCTATCAGTCATGTTAAAAGAAAACTTCAGTACGAGATATCTAATAAGAACATAGATGCCCAATACAGAGTTGCTACATGCCGTGGAGCAGATTCACAAAGATTATACATTACAAAAAGTATATTTATAAAAATGGCACTATGCAGAAATCAGCTAAAGATCTGTTACAACAGTCTTGCATATTGGTTAAAAGATAGTTAATGTATGCCACCTAGCCTTGCAATACCCTTCTCATCTTTCTAATATTCTCAGTGGCTTTTTCAGGAAAGCATTATCTTTACATAATGTATAAATAATTTTAAAAAGGTAGTCATATAAAACTAAATAAGCCAAACTACAGGGTTATTAAATAGAAACTGTACAGCATGAATAACATTTTGTGTATGAATGTATATTTATGGTCATTACAATCGATAAATAGTATCATATTTACACTAAAAAGATACAAAAAGTAACATCAGACAATTTTTAGGATAGACATTACTATTATTTCCTGGTAGTAGGGCTGCTTTTTTTTTTTTTTCTTTTTTAATGAAAACAGGCAATTTTAAATCAAACTCTCCACAGCTTCTGTCTTGCAATAATTGCACTCACTGGTGACTTCTGAGTTTAATGTATTGGGAGAGTACCATATTTATATGTTATTGCTTGACTAAATGAGTAGTTTGCTAATGGCCAAGATTTTTCTACATAGGAACCCATTACAACACAGTCTTTTTGAGTTTTTGCATTTTAACTATACAAATTTAGGAACAATAAAATAATTTGTCTAAATGCTTAATACATTTTTATAACATTTGTGATATTAGTCTCCTACATTGTTCTCCAGTATTTATAAAACCTCTTTTTTTTTTTTTTACTTTAGCTTTAGTTTCTTTCAGAACTAAAGGAGGATGATAGTCTCAACATCTGGTTTAGTGCGGAGAAAGAAACAGAGTTTGAGACTAGCAGATTAACTTCCTGCATATTCAGGGAAAGGAAATTGCCTTAGGAAGGATTTGAAACATAATAAATCAGTTTGAAGAATAACCCCTAACCATTTATTGTTATACCACAAAACTTCTTAAGGATATACTGATGTATTTTCATTGTCTATATACAAACAATGTAAACTGAAATGATGGCTGTAATAGCAGAGAAATGGGGGGGGGGGGGGTTTAATATTCAGAGAGCTGGTTTCAATCAAGAAACTGCCAATATATATTTCCGGTCATCCTGTGGAAACTTAAATGTGACAGATGGTATCACGCCTGCCTGACATGAATTCTACTTGCTGTATATTCACTGATGATTTAAATCACCGATACCTATCTCTGTGTGCTTCTACATATATATTTCAGCCTAGCTTTCCTTATCTTGAGTTATGCTAGATATAAAAAAAACTACTCTTCTGGAATGATAATGATGATCTAGTATAGATCTTTTACTCTAGGATTTTTTTCTCTTTTCCATTTAAGTTCTAGGCAGGATCTGTGGCCTATTCTCTTTGGACATCTTAGTTCTGCTGGATGAACAGATCTCATTCCTCTGGACCCTCTCATGGGAGGTCTTTGCATAGCTATGGCATTAAGTCCATTTCCTTTTGACCTATTCAATTTTTTAACTTTCTTTTTTTCTTCTGTGGGACTCAAATTCCTTTTCTTTCACTCTTGGATAGAGTACTTTCATTTGCTTCTCACTTGATATTCTGCTACGCCAGCTAAATCTTTCCCTTCCTCCATCTACACATTCTCCTACTCATTAACATGTTGTCGATGTTCAGCATTCCTCCCTCACCTCACACACGTGGAGGTGCTAGCTCTTATTCCCCTCCTTTGGTGGCAACAGTCATGAAGGTGCTAGAGCAGGAAGGATGCCAGCATTTTAACTGCTGTGTTGTCTAAACCTGAGCAGATGGTCTTCTAATCTCCTAGGCAGAGGAGGCCTGAATATGTTATAGATAAATTCTTTGGGATGAATCTGAAGGAAAATGGAGGTCTCCAAAATACTCAGTGCACGGAGGTCAATGTTTTGAGGGAAAGCTGAGAGGTGCTTTGACTTTTCTATTTAGAGTTTCATCCTAAAATTTAGCCATGACAAAAGTGAGACTTTGGCCATTTTAATTTCACGTAAGTCTGTCTATTGTACAGTTAGGGATAAACAGCTCTTCATCCTTTCTACTTAAAAGTGCAGAAACTTTCCACACTAAACATCATCAGCTTCCCAATGTCATTGGTGTGCAAACTCTTTCCTGTGAGTCCTCTCAGAGCTGTCTGAGATTTAAGGACTGCTTTTGATATCGCATAGTTGTGTAATCTTGGCTCAAACTTCTAAGAAAAATGCCAAGTTGTGAGAAAGAGCTGTGAAAAAGTACTAAGCTAGAAAACAAGGCTAAAATGACAAGCAGAGGTAAGATTGTTGAGAAGGGAGAGTTGGCATCTCAATGATTCCAGGAGAAAAATACTGACATAAGAAGGTATAAAGGTGGTACATCATCAGCACTGAGGCTTAGCAATGGAGGCTGACCCTTTCACACCTGCCATCAAGCTGTCTGGCCAGCACAGACTTGCTGGATGATTTACTGTGGGCTGTAAGCATATTAATACTTATTTTCCTTTCTTGTTTGTCCAGATTCTCTGCTCTCTGCAAGAGCCAAAATAACTTTTATTCTGTTTGAATGTGTACATCCTTCTCGCAGTGTCTTTGTTCATGGTAAAAGCTGTCCAAACAAAGTGACACAGAGAAGGCAGGTTACAGACATCAGCTGAGCAAAGGCATCAGCCCTGTCAAGGCAAAATGTCAAGTGGTGATTAACCAGGGAGATTTACATAATTTCCTACTGAGTGGGAAGCCTCTCCCTAGAAATCAACATCACTGAGAAAAAATTGGGCCATACAAATTCTTAAAATATGTAAATGGAAAGCTGAACACGTCACTATTATTCTTCTTTCAGTGATCACTGGATCATTACACCACTAGCATAGAAGCCAGAATTTTGCACTAAAGAAGCAGAGAAATAAACCCTAATTTAATGCGTCAATTTCATTTACTCATATGAGCCCTCCTTGCCCCTATCTATCAAAAAACATTGATGTAATATAAAAAGAGAAATGTATTTTCCCTTTGCAGTCATATTGTACCTTAATTGCAAGAAGCTAGATGCAAAAATTTCTAGGTAGAAGTTTTTCCTGCCTGTATTTGCTATGACATCATTCATGATGATCCAAAAGGACACTTCCACTGACAAGTTCACAAATGAAATCTTGTCTCTGTTAGTAGCAAGGACAGAACACCCCTTCATTCAAATTTCAAAAGTCAGAAGACCACATGGATTTGTGAACTACTAAGTATTCTATCAAAGCTTATGCAAGCATACTGAAATAATGAAGGTTTGTGCAAGTCAGTATTGCATGATGACTGGGAAGGATTTCAGCAGGATCCATCTGTTTTAGCATTTTGTAGTGGTTCCTGCCCTTACATCCCTGAAAGTTCTGAAATAATTAAACTGGGATTAAAGCTCATTATGACTTTGACTCTTTTTACTCTCTTTAGGGGATGCCCTGTTTTGGGGTAGCCAGATGTGACAAAACCTTTTTCATTTCAGAGGAAAAATACACTGAAAAGAACATTTGTAACTGAAAAATGAAAACAAACAGGAAATAAAAGCATGTGCCCTCTTTGAATCACAAGTGACTATGTACAAAACCATGAAAGAAACCAATTAAGACTGAATGCAACTTTTATTCTTTGTATCACACAGCATTTCCCATGAGGTTGTTTCCTGAGAAGTAGAATGCTTCAGTGAGAAAAATGCATACTCTGATTCCATTTTCTATTTAATATACACCACAATTTGCCTCTGGAAAGAGAATAAATTGACAATTAATTTTTGTAACTGTCTGTTGCAAGTTAGATGATTTTAAGTTGTTCTCCACAGCTGTGGCTTAGGTTTGTCCAGACACTCTGGAATTTTTTTCCAATTGATTACATCACAATATGGATTTAAAATACAGCAATTGTATGGCTACATGTATAAGTACATATTTCTAGTGCAATGACTAGAGAGATTTTTCTATCATTCTTCACTTCTCTTCACTTTATTTTTATTTTAATGCCTTTTACATTTCTAAGATACAATTAAAAAAAAAAAAGATCCTAAATCCTGGTTGTGTTTGGTGTTATGCAGATGTGCTCTTTCATCAAGTATTGACATTGCTATAACATATGGAAGTGATTCAAGTAATACTGTCAAGTCTCTTCTTACAGTTTGGTGTTTCAAATACATTAAATACTCAATTCCCCATTCAATGCAACTTGACCTACAAAGCAACTTACCATTGCCAAATTATCCAAAGAACCCAAGCCAAATGAGATTCGTCAGGAGAAACATTTTTGAAATGCAGAAATCAAGTAATGCACACTAAATAAGATTTAAGATGGGAACCACAAGTGCACCACATCTTTGTCCACTCAAATTGAAACTAATTATTGAAATATAAAAACAATCAGGAAATGTTAATATTTTAAACTACATTTATATATTATGAGAACTTACTAGAGTTCTACAAGTTTATTCAGTGAAGATATTGACACAATTTTCATTCATAGAGGAAACTGTAGATACTTCAGGTTTAATCGACAAAATACTAGTCAAGACTTCTCATGCTACATGTTGGTTTCATAAGGATTGCTATTGAAAGAAGGAAGGAAGATGGAAGGAAAGATAAGAGTGAGAGGTTGCTTGGGGTCCTTTTATAAGTGGTGTTGAGCGAAGAAGGGAACTCAAGTTTCCCAGCACGCAAGGCGGAGAGTAGAGATTTGGAAGGACAGTAACAATGATGTGGCAGCCAATTTCCTAAACATCACCTCAAGGTTAATATTTTGAGAAAGTAAAATACACAACTGTGATGAGCAACTGAAGCAGCCCTAGATGGGGACACACAGGAGGAGCCGGGTTGTAGAATTCTTAGCGCAAAGGAACTGATACAATGAGATCCACTATGTATCAAGATTATTCTTTTTTTATGCATCAGAGAAAACCAAAATGCTAATGCCACCATGTCCATGCTCTTGAATACCTTCAAAGTCTTCTGAATAAATCATAGATGTGTCAGTGTGATTCCTCATCACGGGATTTCTCTTTTTTTTACTGTATTTTATATTTTAAACTTGAGAAATCTGAGGGAAAAAACCCCTCTCAAGCTGCCTCAAGAACATTGTTCTTTTTGAAAAGTCAAATAGACAAGGCTTTTGTAACAAGATAATTGAGATTGTACTTACTGCCTTACCTCAGATTCATTCTGTGTTTATTTGTATAATTTAATTTGGTTTTCTGTCACCAGGATATTGGACATCCTCATAAACTCTCAGAAATTTTTCTTCACAGCATCCTTGTAAATCTGTGCTTAGCACCAGAAAGGCCACACCTGGAGTGCTCTGTCCAATTCTGGACTCCCTTTTACATGAAGGAACTACAGAGATTATTAAGGCACTTGAGTATCCCTCAGGAACCTTGAGGAAAGGTTGAGAGAGCTGAGGCCATTTAGCCTAGAGAAAAGAAGGTTCAGACTGGATTACCATCAAAATATACAAATATCTGAAGAAAGGAAATAGAGAAGATGGAGGCAGGGTCTTTTCAGCGATGCTCAGTGACAAGCCAAGAGGCAATGGGCATTAACGGAAACACAGGATTCTCTCTTTTAACATCAGCAAAAGCACTAGCAGAGTTTGTCCAGACATTGTCTTGGAGTCATTATCTTTAATGAGACATTAAAAAGCCATCAGGACATGGTCCTGGGCAACTGGCCTTGCTTGAGCAAGTGGCTAAGACCAGGTAACATTCAGAGGCCCCTTCCAAATTCAACCATTCTGTGATTCTGTGTGAGAATAGTACCTCACAGTTTCCTCTCATTGCTGCATTTAGAAATCTGAGATAGCAAGGATGGGATCCGGATCAATCGATTTCACCAGATACCTTCCAGCTTAACCTGGAACTGTCCTTAGTAACTACTGATTACCTAAATGTGACCATTTTCTGTTCAAACAAAGAGGCTGAAATCAGAGGAAAAGAACTTTTGCCACCTTAATAGTACTAAAAATATGCTTTATATTCCCAGTTTAGAGGAGTTACATAAAATCATGGAATTTTAGGTTCTTAATTTCTTGCTCCATTGCCTTTTCTACTTGGCCTCTTAATTTCCTCTCATCCCTCATCCTCCCCACTGACATTTCCCAGAACTTCTCTAGCCCCTTGCTGCCACTTGCCACCTGTCAGGCAGGAGAAGCAGGTGAGCCCTGGGGCTCTGTCTCTCTGGTGTTGACAACAACCCTGTGTGCTAATTCTGTCACGCATGCCATAGACTCACTATCACTGCCTGTTATAAAGTGTAGATGCACATGTAGATTGTAATTTGAACCCACATAAGCTAAAAGTTTGGACAAAGGTGAACTGATACTGGATGCTGTACATTGGCAGCTCTCATTAACCTCAGTGTTATTTGTTGAAGTGTGCACATGACAATTCTAAAGCCAAATATGTAACAAAATACTAAAAAAGATGTGTGGCCTTTAAAAACAGTAAAATGACTAAGCAAAATTAAAACATTGCCAACCTATTTTATCTTCATTTTCTGAAATAAAAAGTGGTGCTTTGCAGTTGAGCAGTGAGTGCTGAAAACCTTAAATACCACACATATATCTCATCTAAATAAAACACGTATTTTACATATATGCATTTCCATCAATCTACCTTTAGCAAAGTGAGCTGTCTCCAGTATTTGACACGTGCTATTTGCAATTCTATGCCTTAATTAAAATGTGTATGTTCATCTAGGTACAGTATTTTGATGTCTTGTACTATGATTAGTTGCTCGTTAGCTTTTCCAAATAGCAGATATCTAGGGCTGACTAGCTCTAAATTGGCTGTTGGAGCACCACAACATATAGAGCCCATGGTCCTAATTTAGGTCCCTGTCCCCAAGTTAGATGCCAGAAGTTAGATGGTGTGAATAGCCCCCTGAGAGAACAAGCCATATAAAAGAACAGCAGCTATGTATAAAATGTAGAGCAGCCTAATACAAATGTCCAAAACAAAAATGCTATATATCTATACTTGGCAAATGAAAGCCTGCTCCTAAGAGATGCTTGCACCTTTTAACTCCAGTGAGAACTTCAAGAGAATCTTAGAATCATAGAATCAACCAGGTTGGAAGAGACCTCCAAGATCATCCAGTCCAACCTATCACCCAGCCCTAGCCAATCAACTAGACCATGGCACTCATCCAGTCTTTTCCTGAACACCTCCAGAGATGGCGACTCCACCACCTCCCTGGGCAGCCCATTCCAATGTCAATCACTCTCTCTGTCAAGAACTTCTTCCTAATATCCAGCCTAGACCTCCCCTGGTACAACTTGAGACTGTGTCCCCTTGTTCTGTTGCTGGTTGCCTGGAAGAAGAGACCAACCCCCGCCTGGCTACAACCTCCTTTCAGGTAGTGGTAGCCAGCAATGAGGTCACCCCTGAGCCTCTTCTCCAGGCTAAACAACCCCAGCTCCCTCAGCCTCTCCTCACAGGGCTGTGCTCCAGGCCCCTCACCAGCTTTGTTGGCCTTCTCTGGACATGTTCCAGTACCTCAACATCTCTCTTGAATTGAGGGGGCCCAGAACTGGACATAGGACTCAAGGTGTGGCCTGACCAGTGCTGAGTACAGGAGAAGAATAACCTCCCTTGTCCTACTGACCGCACTGTTCTGATACAGGCCAGGATGCCATTGGCTCTCCTGGGCACCTGGGCACACTACTGGCTCATGTTCAGCTACTATCTACCAGTACCCCCAGGTCCCTTTCTGCCTGGCTGCTCTCCAGCCACTCTGTCCCCAGCCTGTAGCACCACTTGGGGTTGTTGTGGCCAAAGTGCAGAACCCTGCACTTAGCCTTGTTAAATCTCATTCCAAGCTCTTCACCTCCCAATACCAGGCCTTAAATGATCAAGCATTTGTATCCACTGCCATTCCCTATCTTGTCTGATCTGAGGTTTATCACAGGGTTTGCACATCATTTCCCTCTACAGTACTTTGAATTATTTAATCACTGTGCTTTATTCCATGAGCTATTCTAACCATGCTCGTGAAGGTTTAAATCAAAAGAGAGTGTTGCTATATGAGCAGCCCTGAGAGGAACAAAGCACCCTGCTGTATTCTCTGTGGTGACAGATAGAAAAATGGCATCCACCATTTAAACCCATGGCACTAATGATTGTTCCTAGTCTGATGTATTATTCTAATATTCTCCCAAGTTTTGTTATGATGTCACGTTGATCATGCTGCTATTACTAAATTTTGAAACTACTCAATTCCTGTTGGCAGGTACAGTAAAAGAAGATAGTGCTACAGCTGACAGCAAGCATCTGTCATTAAAACCGTCAGGGAGATAAACACAAAAGAGGTTTACCAGACAGACAAAAATTCATAGGATTTTTAGCTTCTATACCTCTGCCACGTCTCTTGTTACAGTGGGTACCTCAGTTATGGACAGGAATCAACAGTTTTTAAAAGTAAAGCAATGGTTAGAGGGAATGTAAAATTTTTTAAAAATTATTTTTACATTATAGCAGTGTCATTACAGACTTTCTTTCTCTCTTTCATCATTAACATTACAGAGATCATTTTCAATTTTCAAATCTAGAGACCATACCACTATTTCTAAAACTACAAAGATAGTATTTACTTAGTAAAAGAAATAACTTTTAAACATTTTTTTTGCATTTTCAATGCCACTGCATGATTTACTACACTTAGTATGCTTTCCCTTAAAATTGAAACATTTGCCCTACAATTACTGCTTTCTGATTTACAAATATTATATCCATTGCTTAACGAATAAACCTTATCATGTCTTTCAATGTTAATTTTAAAACAAGATATGCAGTCTAAAGGGGAAACATAGCAATTACAAAAGAACTCATAGTACTAATATAAAGTAAATTTATTCCAATACTAGTCCTCGAATTTCAGGACAGGACATTATTTGGGGTCACCTGAGATTATCAATTTATAAGTGGTTTTCAATTCAATATTTAGGGATTGTTGCCAAAGGACCTCTTTAACTAAATCAGAGGCTATATATAAAACCATTTGTTTTGGAACATTTATCTAGAGAGCATGCAACCTTCTGAATTGGCCTGATTCCTCTTGGAAGGGAAAATAATAAATGCAATGAGGAAACGGTGTGTGTATTTTTGGACCGAGTTAAAAAAACAAACCACTTGCGATTCTGGCTAACCAGGAGGAAAGTAAGCAAATAACCAGACCTGTGCAGAGGATGAAGCATAGTTTTCTTGTTGAGCTGGCCAGGTCCATAGGACTTTCAGCCAGCAGAAGGAGTTCACATCAGCATCACACTCCCTGCTATTTAGACCCACTTTTGTCACCGTCTTCCTCCATGGTATCAACAAAATAATTCCTCTTGCACTTGGCATCTGCTTCTGTAATATGAGATGACAATAATACACATCTCTCTAATGTCTGGAGAATATTTTTGTAAATCATTCTGAGATTCATTTATGTAAAACTCTAAAAATATTGTATATAAATACACAGAGAGGAAGATTTTCCCGTGTCCTAGTTGCAGAGCTAGATAAATGTTTAACCTAAGATAAATACGGTATCTAGTATTTGTGTTGTACGTTATTGACATTTTACAAGAATGCTAATTTGAATACTTCCATCAAAGTGACACTCTTTCTGGGCCATGTCAATCTGTCACCTTTCACTGTGAGAAGAGGATTTCCATTTTGTGTCCTACATTTCTCCAAATAAAATAGTTTTTAGAAATTGAACTAGGTTCTGTTTTGGTTTTTCCTCTGTTAGCATCAGAAACAGAAAATAAAATATTTAAGGTATACAGGATTTCTCAAAACATGACAAGATTTCAGTATTAAGGAATTAAACTAACTGGAATGTATTTTTGTGTTCTTCAGTATATCCAACAGCATGTTCATTTCTACCTAGCTCTCAGTATCACCTTCCAGGCTTTTTAGATATTAGCACTAGAAATTTATATTTGTAATGGTATCTTGGACAAGTTGTAGGTTTTCAAACATGCCTAGATCATAACCACAAAAGAATTGCTCCTGATTTTAAAAGTATTTTTTCATAGAGTATCCATTTCAGATCCTTGGGATTTGCTAAAAATTTGATGACACTTTATCTAACTTTAAATCTATCCAGTGGAAAAAAAATACTTTCGGTCTGATAGATTACAGAGCCTATGGTTGTTACCCACAACATCAGTACGTGCCACAATCTTACTTGACTTTTTATGATATAAACTAAAGAGATAGAGCTTCTCCAGTCTTTTAATGTATATTTTGCTTTTCATTTGTTTAAACACTATGATTTTTTTTCTGTACTGTTTCTGTATCAATATGTTTCATGTTAAACAGGCACAGGGTCAGAGGGGAATGGTATCAATACCACAGACTGAAGCAGTGGAAGGACTTTTCTTATCATGTGATATAGGTCTCCACATCTGAGGCCTGTATGTGGATTTTGCCACAGAACTTTCTATAGAAGTTACTCTTTATTTATGTATTTATCTGTAGCCCAAGTTCTGTGCCAACTGAAAACTTTCTTTTATATTTTTTTTTCATTACATGTTAATTAAGATAAGACCAATCTCATCAGAATAGAAGCAGTTACCTTCTACATATTATAGCGTCATAGAATCATAGAATGGTTTAGGTAGGAAGGGACCTCGAAGATCATCTAGCTCCAACCAGATTTCTTCCACTAGGCAGTTTTTTTCGGTTCTTTTGCTCCTGCCTTGCCTCTGCAGGAGCCCCAGGGCAGCTTCTCTCTGCCAGCGGCAGCACTCGGGCTGGCATATTCATTTATGACATGTTGTATAGCTAGTACTTCACAGAATCAGAGAATCACAGAATCACAGAATGTTAGGGGCTGGAAGGGACTTCCAGAGATCATCAAGTCCAACTCCTCTGCCAAAGCAGGATCACCTAGAGCAGGCGACACAGGAACGTATCCAGATGGGTTTTGAAAGTCTCCAGACAATACTCCACAGCAATTCTGGGCAGCCTATTCCAGTGCTCCACCACTGCCACAGTAAAGAAGTGCCTCCTGGTGTTGAGGTGGACTCTCCTGTGTTCTAGCTTGTAAGTGCTCTTCCTTGTCCTATCACTGGGCACCACTTACTCCTCTTGATTGTATGGGAATCTTTCATTGTCACATAAATCAAAATAAGCAGCAATGCTAAATCATTGTCTTAGACTGTTTTAAAGAATATGAACAAAATTTCTCAACACAATTTTTCACCTTATTAAAATGTAACTGTTTGAGAGGAACAATTTTCTTTTCATCTTTCATTATATTATCCTTGTTTCTTAATTGAAGTCCATATCACTGTTGCATCACTCTTCCTGGAGATTTACATTTCTTGAGTTGTTTTAATTACTTTTCTTAAATAATGATAAAATAGTTATCTCCCATTCTTATGGAATTTCTCTATTCAAGAAAGAGAAAGAAAGAAAGAAAGAAAGAGAAAGAAAGAAAGAAAGAAAGAGAAAGAAAGAAAGAAGGAAAGAAAGAAAGAAGGAAAGAAAGAAAGAAAGAAAGAAAGAAAGAAAGAAAGAAAGAAAGAAAAAGAAAGAAAGAAAGAAAGAAAGAAAGAAAGAAAGAAAGAAAGAAAGAAAGAAAGAAAAAGAAAGAAAGAAAGAAAGAAAGAAAGAAAGAAAGAAAGAAAGGAAGGAAAGATCTGTAGTAATAATCCAGAGTGCTCCTCTATTTCAGGGCTCTTAGATGTCAGATATCTACAGATGCTAAATTCAGGATGGTAGCCTGAAATTGTTTAACTTTAGTAGTTGCTTTTTAATGTCTATTTACAGTTGAAATAGAAAATGTTTTTTTCTCATCCTGTAATGTAACTTTAGCATTTGCCTTTTCCCCCAGAACATAAACATTTACTGACCTTTTTTCTTTCGTTTTGAGTATTACTATGTTCAATTATTTCCACTTTGAGTAATACATATTCCGAAGTCATATCTGTTTCAGAAACCACAGTCCTGAGTTCTTTATGTTAACTGATGAAGTTATATATACAGTTTTGGATATTTTGTGTCAAATCACTTGAAGCTTTGTGATCCTTGCAAAGTAATGAATATTCTGTGTGCAAGAGATAAAGCCTAATTGATAATCGGTCTCTCAGCAATCAATATTGCTAAGAAATTAAGAATTATCAAATAAATTTTTGTTTACAGATGCACATACATGCATATAACACAGAGTCACTTTTCTTTTATACCTGTGACTGAAAGAAGCTGAGCTCTTGCCTAAAAATATCTTTCAAAAGGCTTCAAAGGGCTTAGAATTTTTTTACACAAAGTACAGTGATGTCCCCATTTTCCCTCCACATGCTGCAGTGATGTGAATCATTAAAGTTGAATTCATGTGTGTATACAACCTAGTGCAAATATTAACAGAAAATATTTTTATTTTATAGCAATTTTGCATTTGCGATGGCCATGGGACTAGGACTAGATGGACTGCAAGGTTCTAGAGACACAGCACACAGGAACATGAAGAGCAAATTCCTCTAATCAAGATATGTAGGAAATATAATAACATTTAAAATGTCAAAGAAAGTCCTGAAATTAACTTGAAATAACAACAAAGAAAGAAGGTGACAACATTCAAGCAACTCTGGGAAACACTATGCTGAACAATTTTGGAGGAAACTAGGATACATAACAATAGCTAGAAGCCAGAGTGGTTTTGGATGCACCTGTGCAAACAGATTTTTTTTTTCAGAGTGCTAAATATAGGAGATATATTCATGCTTATAATAAAAGACCAGACCTTTTGCTTCAAAGAATCTAAAGGGTATAAATAGGAAGATAGAAAAAAATAGGGGGTATCTGTACGTGTGTGTGTGTGTGTGTGTGGTTTCAGTTTATAAAGATGCAAGTCCTTCTGACGCACAAAGGGATAAACTACTGACAGTCTGCAATGTTAAGAGGACCCTGGCAGCATGCTTTTAATGGTAGATAATATCTATTTCTGTTTTCTTTATTGCCATCATTCCACATACATAATCTGTGTCTTGTCTAGATGAACAGATAGCCTACACTTAGGGCAGATATGATTTTGTGGGTTTTATTCCTTTGAATTGATTTCATAGAATCTTCTCTCTTTAATTAGCAAATAAGACTGTACTGGAAAATTCTTAAAAAGCTTTCTGTCTCTGAGCTATCTTGTAGTTTTGTGAAAAGCACTTCTAGACAGTTGATACCATACTAATTTGAGACCAACGATGTGATCAGCACAGGATGTTAAAAAAACCCTGAAATCCAAGCCCTTATCCTCTGACTTTATTGTTCAAGTCTGCTTGTCATGGTGCATTTACTCCCAAATTTCAGTATGGTGCATAGTCAGATATACATGCTGTTTACAAACTGGAAACAAATGTGTTCAATTTCCAAAATGTTTTATTTCCTTGTATAATTTTAAACAACATACAAGGTGTAACCAAAAAAAGGCAGTATTTTTTTTTTCAGAAAACTCCTTAGGAAGATGCTCCCCTGAAAGAGCCCTTGGCAGAAATGTAAAGATCCTATCTAGATGACTGAAAGCAGCTAGCCACAGATTAGACTAGGGCAGCACAGGAATATGTATTGGCAGCTTCTGAGCGGTGGATGGCCTTTGGCTGCCCCTATGATCCCAAAGCTGCAGTTCAATTTTCCATTTCAGCTTCACCCAGTGAACAAGGTCAGCCCATGCTGTCTGTGACAGATTAATATCTTAGATGCACAGCCATTTCAGGGGGTACATAGGGTTCCCTTGCATAATCCCTCCTTTTTCTTTGTTTGGCCTTTCTTTGTTTTCTTCATTAAGCTACTGTTCATTCTTTTTTATACCATGCATTTTCAAAAGACATAATAAAAAAGAATGATTTTTAGCAATAATTTAGTGGCATGTTTAATGATGCAATTTAGGATCTTTTTAATTATTTTTAAAGCTTAGATTCCTCACTTTTGCTGCAACAGGGTCTTGTAAACATGTTGCAAAAAAAACTTGTAAAAAAAGTTAACATGTTGACTGATGGGTTCATTATACATCACTTGTGTGTGATGTAAAATCCTGCCTGTTTTTCAAGGGCTATTCTTTTCAGAGACTGAATTACATCATTGCTTCACAGAAAGCATTTTTCTGCACTATCAGAAAGCACACAGGGTGAGAAAGAGATGAATGACAGCAGCTAATGGTAGATGCTGCTTCTTAGCATTACTCCATGAAGGGAGCTCCTAAGGGCATGTTTAATTTTGAGCATCAGTGGCCCTGCCAAAATTGGGAAGACTAGTCATGGGATTAGTGTTCTTTTAGGATGTCCTTTTATGTTTGGAACATTTGTGGGACAATGACATTTACAAGCAGCTTTCTTGCCCCTTCCTTCTCTCAAACTTTTCTTTCGCAAGTTTATAATGTTCTAAACCAATACCCTCAACTTGGTCATCTCCTCCTCCACTAAACCAAGGACAACATGAACAGCTTTCATCCTGCTCCCTTACTGCAGCTATTGTTCATTTCCCTGTACACCACCATATGTATTTAGAGGGAAACTGTGTTCCCAACCCAGAATTACTATAAAAATACCTCTAATAAGGGCAAACAGAAACCACTGACAAAGATTGGTGTTTCTGATCATGTAAAACCCTTTTCTTTCAAAATTCAGGATGACTGGCAAAACAGAAACAAGTTCTGTCACTGCAGCATGGCATTTCTTAACAACAGCATAAAGTCAAAAGTAAAAGAATTACATGGAAGAAATGACAGAAGCTAATTTTACAAGGAATTGATTGTATCCACAACTTGCAGTAATTTCTTGAGGTAGTAAAGAGTTCCATCCTTAATAAATAAAAAGGGTCAAAGTAAAAGGTTTCAGAGAGGAGAGCTCATGGCTTTTTATACGTTCATCTACAATTCATTTTTTTGTCTGCCACAATGATAACATGGAGCACAACAAAGGTGGCAAAACCATACCTTCCCTTCTATCTGTCTATATAGATATATATTTATCACATATATTTATAGAGGGAGGGAGAAAAGAAGGTAGCAAAGACAATGTGAGGTCTGTGTGCAGAGCCAACTTTTTGGCATAGAGAACAGGAGAAGGCAGGGTAGAAAGAAAGGTTGTTTGCATATGCCAGCTGTGCCTTTAGAGCTCCAGAATAGCATATGAGCTAATTGCAAACTACACTGAATGGCTAAACTGCATTGACAGACAAAGAAACTATTTGGTGATGTGATATTTATATAAAAATCAAATTAAACCTGTTTAAAATGGATATAATACCAAAATGACCTACTGAAGCTCAAACACCAAGGTTTCTCTGCTGTCTTAATCAATACACAAGAGACGTCAAGGTCATGCTTCAGAAGCAGCATACAAATGAGAGCCTGTTTCCTGTAAGGAAAATCACGTAAAGCTAAAAAACATACATAAAGAAGAAAAAAAAAAATGACAAAAACTACTACTAACAAAACAGTATTTAAAGCTTTGAAAAGTACTGAATATTGTGTGAAACGAACATAGCAGCATTACCATTTATACTGATGAGGTGCATTTTGCTTCCCAGATCAATACTCCTCCCCACAAGGTGGTGGAGGAGGTTCTGGATGAATGGTTGCAAGAGAAAGAGTGGGTACAAGAAAACTACTTTGATTAAGGTAGAGTGGTATCTAACAAGGATCCTACATGAAAAAAATGCAAGAAGTAAGCCTATTCCATGTTATAAATTAATGTCTTGCCTTCAGATCCGAATCAGTCAGCTTGTTCTGGGTCACTGACTCCCAAATCTTTTATAAACCTTGTATCAGATGAGTTCTCTTTTACTCATTGTCCAACTCAGCAACTACCTCTGTAAAATTCCTGTTCCCTGACAGCTTTCTAATTCTTGGTGCTGTTGCTTCCTGCCAGTCTGCTTTCTTGTGCCACTGGCCTCCCAGCAGCACTGAGGCCAAAAGAAAGTGCAGTAGAAAAGCAGCAAACCACGGAACAAAATATAGAATAGCATACTAAGATGGAGGAGTGATTTCTCGGGAAGAATAATGCCTTCCTGTTCTCATAATAATGTTTTCTCTCTCTGTGCAGCTTGAACTCCAAGCTAGCAAATCAGGCTGATCTTGTACTTTGGCTCTTATCTATGATGTAGATAAGGTTGGTATCTGCTGCTCTAGATACATATAACAGGAACGAAGTACAAATTTGCTCTCTTGAACAAAGGTGTGGTGAAGAAATCTGTAACAGCATTTCACAGTCTTAGTTGCATCTGCCCTTCGCTGGAAGGATGAGTGCAGGTACGCCCCAAATCCCTGTGTGCTCTCTAGACTGCCCAAGCTCTGCCTGAAGGACAGCCTGCAGACAGCCTGTCTAGTCATGTCCAGTTGCATATCAAACTATTTAGTGCACGTGGATTTGAAAACCTCAGAAAAGAACATCAGTTCGAGACGCCGCATAGAAGTTGTACCCAGCCAGTTTTGCAAAATACCAAGAAACCCACCCACACTCCCTGTCTTTCCAAGCCATCCTAGCCAGCAGCTGGCATCATATAGCTCTGGGCTACCACTGATCCCATTAGGGCTGCTTGGCTCCTTATCTGCTTCTGACAGGATGCACACAGCAACCTATTGCTGAGCAACTGGTGGAGCTCCAGCCACTTTGAGTAACAGTCTTTGAGTATGACAACCTTCTGTGCTCAAAGGGATCAGAAATATGACTGAGAAACAATTTGAATCCTAGCTCTGACATTGCCTTACTGTATGACATTAGACATATCAACATCTTACCTCAGGGTGCTGCGTAGGTGACTGTGGAAAATAATAATACATCATCCTAAATTCCCTGGAGACTGGCTCAGACGTCCTAAGCCAAATTGCCTCAGAGAGAAGCCTTAAATCATATTCGAGGGGGTATTAAGCTCTGGGAGATATCAGAGTGCTCATGAGGCCTAAGCTGAGGGCTCTCGCCAATTCTATTTTGAGACCAAACTCTGCTACCTTTTAAGAAAATAGTTGAAGTGACACAAAAAGAAACTCTGAGAGAGTCTCTTCTCTTTTCTTTTTTTGTTACAGTTTGTCTGTCAAATGATGTGACCCAGACCCACATTACTGTACTAGACTGAAGCTTGATATGACAGGTATATTGATCAAATGCTACATCTGCCCAGCAGTTCCAAATCACAGATTGACTTACGTTTCTATGTATTGTCTCACTATAGATACTATAGCCCTATATTCTGTTTCCTATATTAATTTACACGTCTATATATTTTGTTCCAATATGCCATAAAGAAGCTCTGCATGGCTGAGCAGGGTTTGGAGAGTAACAATGGTTCTCCTAGCTGAAAGAATTTCATTTTATTCAGAGAGATTCAGTAAGCTTAAAAGATATTCCTGCCCTTTAAAAAAAAAGCTTCAAGGAGCCAAAGGACAATAGCTCTGATTCTTGGAAGATAAGAAGGATGAAAATTCAAGTGGAAAGGTACTCTGCTGAACATCTGAGGAACATAGTAGGACCCTGAGATGTTAAGAACAAGAAAAATATAGTGATACATTTCAGGCATTAGAGGAGTGAAAGACAAGTGGAGAATAGGGGAACGTATGGAACGACAATAGTGATGGGAAGACAGTGGGAACCAAAACAAGTTTCATGTCCTTCAACCTAACTTTGTGCTCAGAATAGCTTCAGATGGAGATTAAGTTGCTGTGCTTCACTGAGACTGACTGCTATTTATAGAACTGCATTTGTCCTAGTTTTGCAGTATTTATGCAATTTTTTTTCTTACATTAGAACAAACAAACAATAACACCTGAAAACATTTGCTTTCAGTGTACAACATACCATGGAAAACATATTTGACATTTAAAACTGGTATTTTGATACCGAGCTATATTCGATGACTTTAAATGATTTCTAGTTAGGTAGAAGACATAAATGGTTTAGATCACGGTGAAAAAATTACCATTTCTACAATATTTGAAAAAGTCAGATTAATGATACACTAATTTTTAGGAAGCAATTTTTCAACATGAAGTATTGCATTGCTTATTTTTACAGAGAGAGGTATTATGATATTTTTTCTTTTAGGTTTTCAACACATGTCTAGAAATGACCATAGGTGTTCCAAAAGTTGAAGATTTCAAGGTATTTCTATAATTCCTTAGTGAAAAACTTGACAAACATAGAACTAGCAACTTACTCAGTGTTCTAGCTAACAGCTTTCTATTGAGACTCAAGCCCATTTATGAAGTTATTTACATGTATAACAGCAATTTTTAATCAGAAATTTGCACCAATATAGGAAAAAAACCTCGACACCTGATATAGTCTGTTTTAAGACTCAAAAATAGAAGGCTCTGCCTTCACTAAGCAATCATTTAGTGTTTTTCTGGAAACATTCCACTAAGGGAGGAACTCAGTTTATCAGTAACCTGAAATAAAATTAAGCAATAATCTTGAAACTCTCCACATTTAAATCTTCAGAGGTTTATGCAACCCAAAGTCAAATGAATGATTTAAGTAAATTTTACACTAGCAAAAGAGAAAAGAAAAAGGATCTGTAGAAGACAAAGATACAAAGAGCAGAGACAAGTAACTTAGGTTGTGACAGGTGATGTCATTGGCTGAGCAATCGATTCTAGAACACGATTTTAGTATCTGAAAATATTGTAAGATATTCTTCAACTTGAATATGGAGGTGGGATTGGCAGAAATGAAGCAATGGAGCAGCAGACAGGAGGGAGAGGAGGTGGTGGGAATGACAAAGTTAGGCAAGTGGATGTGAGAAGAGCAGAAAGTAAATGCAGAAATATAAGATGCATAAGAGTGATCGAGAGAGTTGCCTTAAGAAGATGAGCAAGACACAATGCTAGAATAGTTTAGAAGAAAAGGTATCTATAATAAATGACGATGTGATAAATTAGGAAAAACGTGGGTATAGTTTCCTATTTAGATGATTTGTGACCTTGCAAACATGAAGGCTTATCATCTTATTGTTCCTGCAAGGGGACAGAGGTGAAAAGCCTATGCCTTATTATTTGCTCTGCTGTGAGTGAAAATAGCTACAACCACCAATTCGTGCCCTCTATTTACAGCAGAAAGTTGTACTGTATATTTTTGGGGAAAAAAAAAAAAAGAAAGAAAAGAAAAGGACAAAAAAAGGAAAACAAACAGTGGTCATTTGGAACGATGCCTAAACACTGATTAAATAACATAATAAACTCTTGATAAATCTTTCCACATGTAAAGCAGAGAAAAAAACAAATGAATCAATACAATATTGTATATCAGACATGAGATAGATCCAGCTCTTTGGACCCTATTTGAGAAGGTCTCTTGGCTATGTATTCAGAGCCTTGACATAGTCCCTATGCTGACTCACCTTTCTAGTTTGTTTCAGGTATTTTGAGGAAGGAGACAATGGTGGGCACAGGGAAGACATAGGAAGACAAAGAATCTCAAGCAAGACTCCGATAAAACAAAGGGCAAAGACTGAAAACAATAGAAAAGCTGTATACATATAAATAAAACCATATTTAAGTCAATTTAAACCAGTGTGTCTTGCTTTGGATAAAGAAACTTACCCTTGACAAAAGCATCCTAAAATCCACCATGATTTTCCTGTGAGCTCCCAGGACCATTAACTAAGTCACATAGTAAATTGTGATATCTTACTGTAGTCCTTGATTTCCTCTATGATTTAGGGCTACTTACCACACTCATCTTTGTGGATTTTTTGTTGTGGTTTTTGGTTTTGTTTTTAGTTTGAGGGTATAACTTGTTTGAGGACTAGGAACTGAGGGTCAGATTCCCAGACAGTGTAAAATGTTGGAAATCCATTCACGCCAGCAGAACTTCTGCTTCAATTGCCCCACTGAAGACTGAAAACTAATGTTTTCTTACTTACTGCCTAGCACTCTGCATGGTATAGCATAATAATACCACCACAACAGTGACCACTGTTTAGACTGCAGAAGATGTCATAACATTGAAGAGACAAAAAAAAATCTGCACCATATTGTTACACCAACTTTTCACTTGAGAAAAAATAAAGACTTTGCTGCATGCATGTAAAACACAGTGAAAAACATGCAGTAATTTAGGCTTGATCTTCACCAATGTTTAGATGTTCATCTTGAGTAATTTTCCTAGAAGACTTCCCATTGAAAGATCTACTGTCAAAACATTTGATGATGTTCAAGACTTTCTGTTCTCTGTGGAAAATCTACAGAGATATACTCCAGAAAACGCTAGAAATTTTGTATGAAAATTATAGTTTTAAATACCTTTTGCACCTCTTGTCTTTCTTAGATTTTTTCTGAGGAATATCTACAGTTATTTAGTCAGGTCAACAAAGTAATCTTGAGGGGGAAAAAAATGTTCAATCATTCCTCATAAAACAGTTACACTTTCATGCTGTTTTCATAATCATCTCACAATAAAAACTCATAGAAGTATTAGTACAAGGATTTAAGGTCTTTTCAAAATAATTTCTAGGAATGAGTGTATTATGTCCATTAGGCATACTGCAGGATAGCAATAAACCAAGACACTGAGAATTTTGCCTTGAAAAATATTTTTTTTTTTTTTGGTAACTTGATTGCACTATAAAATGCAATTTCATGAAGAAAACATTCTGCCATACATATTCTACATTTAGGACAGGTTTTACACTTAGTCAATGGTATGCAATAAATGGTAAAAAAAAAATCCAACCCTTAAATAATAAAATAAATTACAACCTTTTAATGGACTTTTAGTTATAATGCTAATACAAGTAAAGGTCACACAATGCTAAGATCCATAAAATGCCTTACTCAAACAACCATATTTGAGGGATTCATATGATTAACATTACATAAAGTGACCATCCCTTTAATGTACTGGTACTTGTATTATCATTCCCAGTGAGAATGACCTCACTTTGAGATATCTTACCCTATTAAATTATATCACTTTAGAAGATACTCCCTAATTTGTTTCCTAATGTAATTTTTGAGAAGTTGTAATCCAGTGACTGTTACAATAGCTCTAATTCTTCCTTTATGCGTCTATAGGTGACCTAAACATACTGTTTACTCTGAAAGCAAATTAAGTTGATCTACTCCAGCAATTTCTATTACAGAAAGAGTTTTCTGTTTCTGTGGCACAGTAATCATGCACAACAACCGCTTTAAATGGCCTCAGCACAAAATTAAACTATTCATAGAACAGCACAGGTTGGAAGGGACCTTAGAGATCATAATCTACTCCAATCTCCCTGACATGGGCAGAGATGTCTCTCAACTAGACTCAGCTGCTCAAGGCCTCATCCAACCTCCCTTAAAAAAAAACAGGGAGGAGGTATACACAACCTTCCTAGGCAAGTCCCACCACCCTTGTACTGAACTTCTTCCCAAGAGTCAGTCTGAACCTACTCTTCCTCAGTTTAAAATAATTCCCTATTGTTCTATTGCTGGACACCTCCTGTAGAACTCCTTCAGGTGTTGGAAGGCACCTATAAGGTGCCTCTGGAGTCTTCTCTTCTTTAGACTGAACAACCCTACCTCATAGCAGAGGTGTTCCAGCCCTTGGACCATCGTTGTGGTCCTCCTCTGGACTCCCTCCAACAGTTCTGTGTCCTTCTCTTGATGGGGACACCAGAACTGGATGCAGTATTCAAGGTGCGGTCTCACAAGAGCAGACTAATGGGGCACATTCACCTCTCTTGACCTGATGTCCAGACTGCTTTTGATGCAGCCTAGGATACAATTTGTCTTCTCTGCTGACTCATGTTGAGTCTCTCATCAATCAATACACCCAAGCCTCTTTCTACAGAGCTTCTTACATACATGGAACCATATACAGCAAAACATTCTTTCAGAAGATATAATAAAATAAACATACAGCTTTATGAGTGATTTTCTAATTTTTTTATCAAAGTCAAAGCCCAAGCAGAGGCAAGGTCCTAACTAACTAAACACTTGGGTCCTAATATTTACCAGCCTATAATTTTATATGGTTTCTCAGGCATTATCAGTAAAAAAGGAAGTCTGTGAAAATAAAGAATTTAAATAAGTAAATCTTGGTTAAAAAGAGAAAAAAAAACCCCAAAAACAACAACAACAACAAAACCCATGAGCATGAGCAAACACACACACAGATGCTCTTGGTTGTACATTGGATACCTCATTTTTCTTCCCAAAAAGTATACTTTCATTAACCTATTTCTCTACAGAGCAGAGCAGCAGTAATTCTAGAGCACAATTTACCTTACTGAGTAACCTAAAAGGGGTATGGACAGAAGGGAAGGCAACTGTGTAGCTGCCTGGAATATAACACAGATTGCCTCAGGCAAAGGAACATAAGGAGCTAATTACCTTGAAGGTGCAAACTAATCAAGTTAGGGTGATAGCCTGCTCACAGTATTCACATGAATAGACCAGATGAGGTTACTGAAAATAGTGAGAAAGTGCTGATGAAATGGACAGTAACACTTAAAGGCATATGCCCAATGGGACCATCCTCAATCCAAATCCCCATTTTGTCTTAGCTGTTCTTAAGGTCAGATGTCTCACCTAACATTGCATCTGGGCTGAGTCCTGCATGCTATAGAAAAGTCCAACGTATGAAATTAGTCTTTCCCCTATATGCCTGTGGCAACCTGCTGCTTTTCCAGCTGTTCACCAATAGCAAAATGTAGCAACTATCTCCCTGTGCATAAAGCCCAAATAAACAAATCTATACATCATGGGTGTGCATTCAGCTGGACTCATCTGTTTCACACACGATGTAGTCTTTTGCACATGCATGATTTATCTCTTTGGGGCTGAAAAGGACCTCGACTATCTCTCTCACAAAGGTGTTTCATACCCAAAGGAGTAAACCAATAACACCCTGGAAAAAAAAAGATCATTTCTGGATAGTTCCTGCTTTGGATGGGCAGCTCTGCATCAGGTCTTTGTAGATGAGGACTCTATTGCATTCCTATTTTTATATATATAGCAATATTGAGAGGGGAGACGTACAGAAGTTTGAATCAATGTGTAAAATTCTTCCTACTAATTTATGGAGAAATAACATTGTTCATTTTCCAGAAATTGAATCATTCTGATTTTCCTCTCCAAGCTGTTTTATACTAATAAAATTCCCTTCAGAAAAGTGATTTATATCATCCTCTTTAGAGGAATAAAGTCAGTAATTACTGAGAAAAATGAAGGAAATCTTACTGAGGCTTTTACGTGTGTTATTTTATATGTTAGGTGAATAATCCCAAGAAGGACACAATTATGCACCATTAAAGGCTGTTGCTTCATCAGCCTGAAGAGGCTAGAGGATGTTCACACATCACCACAGCTGGGACAGACAAGTCCAGCTGTTGCTTGCACTGCTCTCCCTACACAGGAAACACTTGGTCACCAACCATAAAAGCTTTTTGCTCACTGGAAAAATGAATTAAGATTAAATATAAGAGAAGAGAGCATCTGAACGACGTACATAAAGCTGCCACACTTCAGAGGAGTGGGTGCTCCCTGCTCTGCCAAACATACCTACCTGGGACTTTTCATAATGGGCAAGACCAAGTCCAGTGTCACAAATGCTACAGTGGTTGGGTTATTTTGCTTTCTGTTACAGGCTTTTTATTTTGTGTGCTGGTTTTTGTTTGTTTGATTGTTTGGTTTTGGATATTCTGAAAACTGGCAGATCAGCTGATGTCAGCCAGTAAATCATCAAATTTGGGAAAACATAATCGATTTTATATTTCACTTCTCCCTCTGTAAAGAAGGAACTCTATTCCTTTAATTATCCATTAAATATGTTGTAAGTGAAGTTGAGCAAAATGTTTCAGATTCTGTCTGTTGATTATGTATCATCTGTTGACTATACATGTATTTTAATGATATGGTATTCACCAAAAATATTATAATGAAATCACCTACAATTTTTTTCTGATTTTGGATTATTTCAGATGAAAAAATGTGCTTACAGATAAAGTAAAAATTAAGTACTTGAGAACAGCTGCCTGTAAAACATTACAAAAAATAACTTTTAACTTGAAAATTCCCCCCGTTAAAAAAGTCATTTAAAGATGGTGTGAACCACACTTAAAATCAGTAAAACTTTCAATTACTGTCATACAAATATTTCAGTCAAGGTGAGAATACTTTTTTTCAAGAAGACCTTATAGTAGCCTTTCAGTATCTGAAGGAGGCCTACAGGAAGGCTGGGGAGGGTTTATTTACAAGGTCTTGCAATGACAGGACAAGGGGCAATGGGTTTAAACTGGCAGAGGGGAGATTTAACTGGATGTTAGGAGGAAGTTCTTTACAGTGAGGGTAGTGAGACACTGGAACAGGTTGCCCAGGGAGGTTGTGGCTGCTCCCTCCCTGGAGGTGTTCAAGGCCAGGTTGGATGAGGCCTTGAGTGACCTGTACTAGTGGGAGGTGTCCCTGCCTATGGCAGGGGGTTGGAACTAGATTATCATTGAGGTCCCTTCCAACCCTACCATTCTATGATTCTATGATTCTAATTATTTTCAGTTTAGCTAATAAAATAAAAGGAATCATTTTTTTCAATTAGTGTGAGAAGTCAGAAATACATGAGTAGAATGTAATTAATAACTCAAGCCATTGTATATTAATTGTCTGAAGATAAGCAGTAAAGGGTTTTTATGTAGTTTTGGTGTGTATCCAACTCTAAATATTCAAGGAGATTTAAGAGTTTATGTCAGAGATTTAATCACTTTTTCAGAGATAAGGGTGATTGGAGATAACCTTCAGCTGTACCACAGTTTCTTTAAAATTTGATTTGTTCTTAGGAGAATGATTTAAAGTCTGTTCTATACCCTGAATACTTCCACCTTTGTAACTCATTAAGAAAATGTGTACATGCTTTGGAGAACAAAGAAGTTGCCACTGAAACGTCTGATGTTCATAAAAAACATATTTTAAACAAACATCAACATGGTAGAAGAAAAGATTCTACTTCTTTCATTGGTTTTATTGGCAGATACCATTTTAATACATTGCAAATGTATAAAATTTAAGAGAAATGGGAGTAGTAATTGCATTCTTCCTTTCCTGTAAAAGAGGCCACACAGATTGCTCTTTAAATAACCACATTTTCAGTTCTGCTTTCATATACTGACCATTTTAAATCTCAGTGAGACACAATGTACCTTTAAATACCTAAAATATTTTCTTGATTGCTTGAAAACATCTGCTTCCTGATGGAGGATAAAGCAGAAATGACACAGAAAAATACTTGTCTGTAATTTGGAACACCTCAGAAAATGTTGCAGCTGGGTTTTACTGGCAACAACAGTCCTATTGACTTCAGTGCATTTTGAGGGCCATCTTGAGACCTTCAGAAGGGCCAGATATGCTGTGCCACCAATTATTTTATAATTGGGGTGGCATATATAGCCAAAGCCTGATGGGATGCCACACATCAATTGGCTTCAGCAAGCAGTCAGAAGAGTTTTGCAGGTGAAGCACATGGGAGGTCTGAGATTGGAAAGCTGGTGGCTCACCACGGTGCTCAGCTCATGAGGTTTTCAGGCCAGCTGGACTTTGGGGCTGCAAGGCAGACAGTATGCCTTCAGAAGCAAACTACTCATAAAGTACTGAATATTCAGTTTAAAGAACTATAAATTGGTTTTACTGATTAATTCTATCTTAGAGGAACACTGAAGAAACCCCTAATCTTTCTGCAATTTAGAAGTTGCCCTCCCTTCTGCACTTTGGCAGTTTTTCTACAGAATTGTTTGTTGCAATAATCCTGAGTGTATCTGTCAATTCCTAATCAACATTTGAACCCACTGTCTAAAGCCTATGATATTTGATCAAGAAATAATGATATCCATTTTAACAAGTTCTTAAAATGTTGTGGTTTTTTTTTTTTTTTTTTAAATGAGAACTGCTAAATATAAGCAACCATATCCACTCTCATATCCACCTAAGAAAAAGATTGGGAGTATGAAGTAGCTGTGAATTGGACACGGGATAGATATGAATGTCCCCAGAACACAAGAAACTTCAATTAGAGATTTCAAACAAAAACATCATTTCTTCCACTACTTCTACTACTTTTTGTCTGAAGTAGCTTTCAGAAACAAAAAGCTGTTCTTGCAATTAAAATTTTAATTTCCATTTCATATCCATTAAGTGAACATTATAAAGTTTTCTGTAATTCTACATATAAAAATAGTTATAGAAACTGAAAATAACAGTACTGCATACAAATTTCACACTTAATGAATTATTATTAGCTTTGCAGAGTTGCTAATTCATTACAGGAAAATTTCTCTTCAAGCTGCAGTTTCAGTCTGAAAAAGATGCATTAGTTCACATTCAAAAATTATGCCCAGAGCTATCAAGTGCTGAACTACTCTATTTAAGATGAAAGTGCATAGAACTGATATTTGAAGAGCAGGACTAAATTAGATGACTAGACCAGGTGTTTGACAGGAGTGTGCAATGTTTAGTAGCTTAGTACTTTTAGTAATAATGTTACGGCTTTTAATGTTTGAGGGTTTTCTTTTATTAATAAACTAAATGTTTGTTAATTTTAATTTATTATTTAGTTGCTACACAACATTGTTAGGTTCCAGGATGTGAGGGAACGTGCAAATAATCCAACAGATGATTTTGTTATAAAGTCCAAATCCATATTTCTTTCTCATCCTAAAATATGTGCCTGTGTGTGCCTCATCACAAAGTTCTCAGTCACAAACATCAACAGAGTTTTGCTGTCTGATGGGATCATATTTTCCAGAAATTTACATCTGGTTAATGACTGCAACAGTGAGACAGAACAGGTAGTAAATTTGATGACCTTTGAGAGAAGAAAAAGAGAACTAATAATAGATTCTCAGATGTCCAGAGTTGTGTGTATTTTTATGAGTATCTAGAACTGTTGCCTTGGTGTAGTGTCAATACCCTGGATGTCAGCTAAATTCCACTGCAAGTGATCTTCCAATTCCTTTTGAGTTCATGTTTATATAATCAGAACAACTGCATTTTATTACTTATTTCCACTGCTGTTTTGCCTGTATTCTTCTGTCAAGGTTTTACAAAACTCAGAAATATAAAAAAACCCCAGTTCTTAAGCAGAAATAATAAATGCTAGAAGATGCCCAAATCTACATTTATATCATGCATCTTGATCAATCCACCAATGATCCAGTTTAAAATGAAATAGAACTGGCTTGACTCTGCTTTATCCTCTGGTAAAGCAGTTAACCTTATGGTGCTGAACCTTCTGAATACTATTGGAACAAAATATTTTCCATTTAGAAGAGCCTGTCTTGCTTTCTATAAGTGACTATTACAATTTACTCACCATTTATTTCACTTTATTTTACTTTCAGCTACAAATGAGCTGTTCATTCAAACTGACATAAATTTTCTGCACAAAGTGGAAGACACGAACCGTTTACTGCAAAGAAATGTAATATTACAACTATGATTATATCACCCCTTCAGTCTGTAAGAAAACCTTTTAATGTGCCAGATTTATTAAAAAGTTCACATGTTTATCAAAATACCAATCAGCTAACACCAGTCATTGAGAGGGGGGAAAAATGAGTTGTCTGGGAAGGTGTACATTTGGTATGGATTTCACTGTACTTAAAATCAGAAGATAAAGGATAACATCTCAAAAGATGAACATTCCTAGCAAACAGGCTTTCTTTAGCCTCAGAAACACTGTATTCTGCTGTCCCAAAGGAACTCTTTATTTCTTTCTCAAGCCAGAAATAAAGGTTGACAAAATCCCTCAGCCCAGGAGTCCAAGCCTTAATCTCTGGATGACCAGAACCAGAGCATTAGGCAAATGCATACAGACTGTCTTCATTCCTTCTGTATTCTGATGTTTTAACAGGAAAGAGTGGTTCAATTATCTGTGCTCACAGACTTTTATGCATCCATGTGATGGTTAACAGGCTATAAATGTCAATCCTGTACAAATGCCTAGTTCAAGACTGGAGTTGGGTTATTTACTTGCATATCAACCACTGCTATGAGAGGTCTGCTGGAACAAACTGTACACAAGAATGTAGGTCCACGCAGTTCAGAGTTGCACCGTAGTTGCATTTGGTAAGGAATAGTGGTGTGTTTCTGCAGCACACAAAGATAACAAGTTACATGGCCTTGAAGTTCAGGCAAGATTAGTTAATTGTTTGTGTAGCACTGAAGAAAATGTGCTGTTCATATGACTTGGGAGAAAAAAATTCAGGAAACCAAATTCCTTAAAGTTACAGAAAGGAATAGAGGGATCACAATAGAGAATATATTCTTCCTGTTCTTAAAAGGATATTTACATTGAAATACAGAGCAAAGATACATTATATTAATAATATACCAGCATTTTATGAGACTCAGAGAAAAATCTTAAAATAACACATACCATGCAGTAAACCCTTTTGATGAATCCAAATGTTTTGAAATAGAAACACCTGTTTTTAAATCTGGTTTTACACCATACTTAAAAGTACTTGTTTATGACTTAGAGTAAAATAGTGATACTATGGACATTATAAAACAAATGAAAAAGTAAAGCATTCTTGTCTCCACCGGTTTCAGCCTCTCACCTTCGTCTTTTCTTTTTCCATAATACTGAAATAAAATTATAGCAATCTAGATTTAATTTGACTATCTGCCCATTTTGCTTGCTTCTACTGTCTTTGCAGCTTTGACTTTTTTTTTTTTTTTTTTTTTTTTTTTTCCTTAAGTTCTGTACTCACTAGTTCACAAGGCCCAGAATGCTGGTTGGTGAACAAAAAAGAAGGTGGTGTGAGACAAGTGTCTCTTACCATACTTCTCAGGAACAAATGCATTATGAACTTACTGTGTGAGAGGCTACCATACCCCAGGGGCTGAATCTGTCTCACATCATTTTACTCACCTTATAGTTAGTTACTTCATAAGCCTCAGTCATCTACGTTCTCTTTCTAATCAAGGGAAAGAAAGAGAGACTTCTAGAGGGTAGCAAAAAGAATATGCACCATCATAAGATGACTTTTCCTTTCTTCAGTGACACAAGATTTCCATGATTTGCCTAAAATATATATAGCCATATCTGTAATCTTAATTGTCATCTGTAATCTTAATTGTCATGAACAACACCTGAAGGTAAATGCCATGAAATTGTATATTACAAAGCTTATTTACATTTGTTTTTATGTAATTCTAGGGTTCTGGCTGAAAAGCCAAATTTTAAACAAATTACAGGCATAAATCATGTACCATGAATCACATGCAAGTTATATTGAAAACTCTGTGACTGTTTATATAGATGGGGCTTTGGTAGAAACTTCTCTTACAATTTCTATTTTGAGACATGCAAAGATTTACTTCAAGATTGCTAGGGACATAAAAGCCTGAAACTTGATTTGAGAATGACAGGGAGACACTGACTGACTAATCTGTTTAGGAGCCTGTTCTGTTCTCTGTTTTGTTATGAACACAATGCTTATGAAAAGGGAAAAGAAATACTGTTTTAGAGCTGTGAAAGAGGTTAAAAGCATAACTAGTGTTTAGTTTTAAGTTACGGTCTTTCCATTATTTTGCCTTGAAGTTTGTTTGCTCAGCAATGTGAGGTCACTGGATTATTTTACCACACTATTGTGCTTACATTTACATGTACATTGGAAGCCCTAAAACTTATTCTTTTGTTTTTCCTGAAAGAAATTTTATTTTTTGCATGTGATAAATGAATATAGAAGATCTGAATCTGAAAGCAGAAATATCTCCAAACCATGCAAAATCATAGCCCCTGATGTGAACACAAAATTGCCATAAGTAATTAGACAAGCATAAGTGTTCATAAGTGTGCATAAGTGTTCAAATTTATAAAGGTGATTATGGTAGGAAAACATGAATGCAAATAATAGATATACAGCAATAGGAAGATAATTTTGTTTGGTACTAAGGGCTAAATTCTTTTTTTTTTTTTATTATGGGTTTTATAAAGGTATATTTCATGGAGGCGTGAAGAAAATGTTTGAGACCTTCTTTCTGTAAACAGGTTCAAAGCCACACTATCCAAGTACATAATCTTTTAAACTTTGCACTTTCTAGACTAGTAAAGATTTCATGGTAATTCAGAAATTATGTTGCATTAAAGTAGAAATAGTTACTAGGGTATACCATTTCCATCTTCCTATAGTTTCTAATTTTAAATAAGCTTTCTTATTTTACTTGCTACCATACAATCTACTAAACCCTTTCAATTTCTGTGATCTCATAGGTACAAAAATTTGGGAGGGGGAGCTGACCGTCTTGCTTTTGTCAACAGAACCTATGGGATTTCTTTGTGGTCATATCCAGGCCTGTGCAATCTAGCTAACACAGGAAACAATCCAACAAACTCTGTCTCCATTTGCACTGGAGTCATCTGTATCTCCCATGAAAATAAAGGCAGCTATGTACAAGGTGCACAGTACAGTGTGGTTTTAGCCTTAGGTATTTCTTTTTAAAGTTTGATTGCATTGTATATGCATCTGTGTAATCAACGGCTTATGACCAGATTACTCAGTGGTTTGGGGCTGTTGTAGATTGCTTTGTTTCACTGGCAGAATACCTTTTTGACAAAAGTGAAGTGCAAGTATATAAAAAGTAAAAAGAGTAAAGCTTGACTGCATGAAAGTAAATTTCCTAGGGCTAATCTGAAGGTGTGGACTGACATACTGATTAATATCCTACAGAGAGACACAGAAAAATAGAAAACAATTGCCTCTCTTGACATACAATTTGGAAAAGAATGAGCTATGTTTATGTCATAAATGTTGGATAAAGTGCTCTTGTTCTCTATAGAGATGGACATAGGACAATACACAGAAAAAAAATTCATAGACCCTCCTCCATGTTATCAAACAAAGATACATCCATAAAAACTGTAACTATTGATGTAAATATTTTTCAAAAAAGTGGGACATAACTGATACATTTTTAATATGCAATATTATTATGAGAAACCATACCTTCCACAAGTATATTGTTTCTTCAGAACTTACATCTTACTTGGACTAAGTGAATAAACATCTCTTTTTACAGGTTAGTCTCTGAACACAATGCACAGACTAATATGGCAAAATCATTCTGTAATACTTAGGAATAATTCCAGGATATGCACAATACAAAAAAGAGAAACTGATTGAATTAACTCTGAGCACCCTTCTGATGGGGAAAAAAAATATTAGCTGGATTTTCAAATGTTAGCCCACAGTTCATTAGGTTTAATTTAACTAACTATATCATACAGGAGGTAAGAAGAGAGACTGAGGGACCTGGGGCTGTTTAGTTTTGAGAAAAGAAGACTGAGAGGGGTTCTGATCAATGTCTATAAATACCTGAGAGGTGGGTATCAAGTGGATGGGGCCAATCTCTTTTTTGGAGGTGCACAGTAATAAGACAAGAAACGATGGATACAAACTTGATCATAGAAGGTTTAACCTGAACATGGGGAGAAACTTCTTTACAATGAGAGTGATAGAGCACTGGAACAAGATGCCCAGAGAGATTGTGAAGTCTCCCCCTCTGGAGATTTTCAAAACCTGCCTGGATGCATCCCTGTGTGGACTACCCTAGGTGATCCTGCTTTTTGCAGGGGGATTGGACTCCATGATCTCTAAAGGTGCCGTCCAACCTCTAACATTCTGTGATTCTGTAATCCTAGTCTACACAAAATCTTGTTCTACCACCTTTTGGTACATAAAACAGAGATGATTTCCTGGAAAACTTGCCCTCAACCTTTAATTTACTTATATTCAGTTTATCTTTAACGATAGTGGAAATTTGAAATAAACTTTGTAATATAATCTGGTCCTGGGAATTTGCATTTTGTGCTAGAACATGTGACAGCTTGTTGTAAATGGAACTGAAAAATCTGAACAGGCCCATAAAATAGAACTATACTCCTGAGTGCAAATTCAGTTTTTAAATTGAAGAGCAATGTTAGTTTAGAGCATACCATTCTTGTTTGTTCTACCTCTGATGGACATTTTGCTTTTTCATCTGGCCTCTTTTCAACATTTTCATTCCAACTATTTATGTAGCCCTCCCAGGAATCAAGGATAGAACACTTTTATAAATAAAAGATGTACTTGTATATTTACTAGGCAGAGAAAATAACTATTTCTAGGTTTAGTTTATGTCCTTTTGAATGCACACAGGAGGTCTGCATTTTTCCTTTCCATTTTCAGTCAATGGTCAAAGCCTTCTTTAGAATTTTGATATATGAACACTAACTCCAAAAATGCCATGGTGTGTGATTGACTGCACAGAAATAGTATTGCCACTCTCTGATTCTCTTTAGGTGTCCACAAGGAAAGCCTTATGGATTCTGTAGCATTCTGTGAATGGTTTGGTAAGTTGAAAAATTGAAGGGTTGGCTATTTCTTCTATAAAAATTAAGCCTTAAGGTACCAGATAAAACTCACATTAAGACATTTTAGGATTATGCTTTAAAAAGCTTATTTTTTTATTTCTGTGATAAAATTCAGCTGCAGATGAAATGCTGAATAATGACAGCAGGCCTTCTAAGCCTAGCATTAAAGCAAAAATAAAAGGATGAACTTTGAATAATGTTTATGAAGTATTCAACATTTTTTCCCCCTCTTTTGTTGATATTAAAATCAAGCTCTTAAAATAAGTATATTTCTTTACTCTAGCAAAACATTTCTGGTACGATGTGGTGGTACTCTTCACCAGTATCTTTTATGAATCCATGCAGTTTTCTCACACTCGAAAACTTCCTCCAATGTACAATGAACTTGCTCCTTCTATTTCCATTTTGTAGTCTGCTCACTGCTTCTAGAGCAAGGATGGCTATGGTTTCATGGCTCAAGTATCACCTTTGACTCCTGTGTCTCTGGCCTTGCCCCATTCACAGAAAACACTCAGATGTACCCCCAAGCAGTAATGAGACCAAACTGATTTAGAAAGTTTTAGGTGATCACAAGGCAAGGGAAGAAGGAAGCAAAGAAGATGCATACCAGAAAGGATGAAAAACATTACAAGAAACTCAGTTAGAACTTCACTTTAAGAGAGTTGAAGCATGCAGTAGGATAGAAGGGATGCTGAGGCACAAAGATGGGTTCCTAGTTTGGGAAGATGATGAACTCAGAAACAAAGTAAGTAAAATGTAAGCCCAGCTCTAAATCTTTGAACAGCCATAGAGAAGACAATGAATCAGTTAATTAAAGGGGAGAGGAAAGGATTTGAGGTTACTGAAACAGAGGAATAGAAAGATGCAAACTGGGTACAAAAAAGGACCTTCAGGTACCTTGGGCTTTCTTCCAGACTTGTCTTATAGATCTAGACCGATAGACCTGTCTAGATATATGGATCTGACTTTGAATCTAGATCTATATTCAAAGGTCTGCCTTTAATACACCACTTGGTTATTGAAGGTACGTGATTGGACATTTATTTTTAGAATTAGGTAAGAAACAGGACACTCTGTGTGAAGTCAAAAGCCTATTTGATGCTGCAGTTGATTCTTTTGTAGGCTGGGCTGATTTCATCCTGAGATTAACTTTGGTGAGGTTTTTTTCCCTGTGGCATTATGTCAAGATGAAAATATATTGATTTATATGAATTTATTTTGTTCTAGTACATTCTATATATTCAAGTTAAATTATAAATGGGTTGTTATAGTCTGGTTTGGCACATCACCTTCTTGGTGACTTTTGAAAGGTACTGGCTAGTGCAAATGCCATTGATACTTTTCACACAGTTGGTGTGAATATGTAGCACAGTCTGATATACCAACTCATTATTATTCTGCCATCCTGTAAGAAGCTCAATCCTTACTTCAGCATAACTTTGACCAAGGAGGATTTACAGTGATTTACCATCAGTTCACAAGCCACTCCTAGCTTCTTAGCCTTCTAACTGCAAGTTCAGTTATTCTAGGAAAGATGACATAATTGTTTCTATTCTACTATCCATTTCCCAAAAACCTTTTGAACAATCTGTCATCTTCTGGAAAAAAAAATAATCTGGACCCAGAGGTTCTTCCTTCTTACCACTTTTTTTTTTTTCCCCCCCAGAAAATAACTTCTGTGAAAAATGAGTTGCAAACCTGCATAATACAAAACACAAAGGATCAGCATAGTTGTATAAGGCACAACTCAGTAAGAAGTCAAGGGGGAAAAGCATAAAAACATATTTTATTTAACTTTAGTAAAATGTGACTCAAATATCTCAGTAGTTTACAGGTGGTAAGAAGCTTTCCCCACTGGAAAAAAAAATTTAAAAAATGATTGTGCATGTGTTGTAAAAGTCAGAGAATCTCCATTTGCTTGCAAATCAGCTCTCATTCAGGACAGATTTCCAGCTGGAATTGCATTTGAATTTACTCCATCACACTTCACTGAAAAAGTCTCTCCCTATAAGCCCAGCAAACTCTAAGGGATGGTAACATACAAGAGCCACCTAGCAGCCTCTTTCCCTTGATTTAAGGGAACTATAATAAAGTAAAATATCATCAGATCTGAAAATCAGGCTACTGAAAACTGTGCACATGGAATATTTGTTAAAAAATTGGTTCTGAAAATCAGGCTACTTAAAACTGTGCACATAGAATATTTGCTAAGGAAACAGTTTTAAATGTGTGGAAATGTTAACATTTCTGTTGAAATCCAATGTTTTTCATCTCTCTAGCCACTTTTCTATGAAAGAGTGTATGTATATTTAAGCTAAGCCCTGTCTATTAACAAACATTGTTTTAAAAGTAAAGGGTCAACACAATAAAAAAAAAAAGAGGGGAAAAAAAATCAGTATAGTAATATTAGATCATGCATAAAAGAGCTGATACAAGGTTCAATACAGTATTTTATAGTTTATCTAAAACTTACTACTGTTTTTGGCTGGTTTGGGTTTTTTTTAAGGTAAAGTAGATATGTAAAGAGGAGAATGAAGCTGTCATGACAAGGCATCTATACATACATCAGCAACAATGGGAAGACTAGGGAAAACATGACATTGAATTGGCCAACACCACAAAGCCTTCTTTCTCTCTCCCTTTACTGGTACTATGAGATTTTGGGAATTCCAGGTCCCTAAGAACAGAGGGAAAGTCTGCAGCCAAGATGATATCCTCCGTAGAGGAAAATCTGATCAGGGAGTATCTAAATAAAGTAAAATCCATAGAACTGAAAGGGATGCACACAACAGTGCTGAGAGGGATGGATAGCATCATTGCAGGACCACTTGCAATAATCTTTGAAACATCATGGCAAATGCTGGAGGTTTCTAAGGACTGGAAGACACCAAATGTCACTACTGTCTTTAGGAAGGGTAGGAATTGACAGAGCTAAAGCTCAGTTAGCCTCACTGAATCCAGTAAAGGTGATGAAGTAAATAATCCAGGAAATAATTTCCAAACATAAGAAAAATGAAAAGATGGCTTGGAATTGTCAGCACAGATTTTTGAAGCATACATGACTGATCAGAAAGCCTTCTGCAATGAGATGTCTGGAGTGGTGCATACAGGAAGAGGGGGCTGATGTTTGCCCTGACTTCAGCGAGGTTTACAGAATCATAAACCATAAAATCCTCCTCAACAAACTAATGACATATAGGCTTGATAAGCGCATGATGAAGACTGAGTCAACCACAGGGCTCAAAGAGTTGTGCTCTGGAGCATGAAATTCAGATTGAGGCCAGTCACTCCAGTGTACTCCAGTGGCAGATACCACGGTTAATATGTTTGGAAATGCAGAATTACTGTTTCTTAAGAATGGCCATAAGCTGGTCAGAAGTTTATGGATAAGAATTAGATACTGAGGCATCAAAGGGAACCTTGTGGTTGGTGTTCACTACAAGCCACTTGATCCAGGGGTGCTCTGCTCTCATGAGATCCCACCTGGAGCACTCTGTCTAGCTCTGGACACCCCAGCACAGAAAAGATGTGGACATGGATTGAGAGAAAGGCCACAAAAATGTTCACAAGTCTTGAACCCCTCTCCTATGGAGACAGGCTGAGAGAGTTTGGGTTGTTCAGCCTGGATATTAGAAGGCTCCAGAGTGACCTTATTGGTGCCTTTTGGTACTTAAAGGGGGCAATCTTTTTAGCAGGGCCTGTTGCAACATGACAAGGGGCAATGGCTTTACACTAAAGAAGGGTAGATTTAGATGAAATATGAGGAAGAATATTTTTACAATGAGGTTGGTGAAACATTAGAACAGGTTGCCCAGAGAGGTGGTAGAAGCCCTGTTCCTGGAAACATTCAAGGTCAGGTTGCACAGGGCTCTGAGCAATGTGGTCTAGTTAAAGATGTGTCTCCTCACTGCAAGGAGCAGACTAGATAACCTATAAAGGTCCCTTCCAACTCAAAGTATTCTATAATTCTATGATTTTCTTTAACAGTCATCTTTTTCCTTCCCTTCCATTTTTCATGAGGAAAATGGACAAAAATGTAAACCTTCCCATGATCTCTGCTGCTTTCAGCACAGCTGTTTCTTTCTTCACAATCATTTAATGGAGCTAAGGAAATAAGGAAGTATGAGAAAATGGAAGATGGCATGAAAAGATGAAGAAATCTTCATACAGACATGTAAATTAAATCTGGAAGGAAAAAAAAAAAACAAACGATGAGACAGGAACAGCTGTGAGCATTCCTGTTCATCCCCCAAGGAATACTGACAACAATATAGTCATGGGGACTTCTCTGTGTTGTCTCTAAAAGATGTCATGACATCTGAATCTCATAACCTGAAGGGGTTTTTTTGCAAGATTGAAATCAAACATTTATGCTGAAAGGAAACTTTGCAATGAAAGATTTAATGCCCACTAGACTAATAAACTTTAAAAAGCAAACAGAAAGATGAAAAACTGTCTCCATGAATCTTTTAATTTTGTTAAACAGAGTTGGTTAGAAGATCTTTGACAGCAGTTCCAGGTCCGGAGCATAATACACAGCTCTGATCTTGTACTGTCTGACAGTGCTAAGTTTAGCAGTTATACACATTTATTTTTTTTTGTTGTTGTTCTACTTTCTAGAACACTAGAGGAAAAAAAATTAGGAGGCCTGTCAAAGGATTAGGAAACAAACTTTCTGGTACAGTGCTTTTCCTGTGTAGTGCCATCTACTTTGCAGTGTTAAGAGGCAAGGGAGAGGGTCTTTGTGAGTGAAATCCAATGAAAGTTTTTTAATCTTTTAAAGGTTATGCATTATGCCTTCGCTTTCACATACAGTTTAGGACAGATTCTCAGTGAACCATGCTTTTAAATGCCATGATACTTTTATAAGTAAATAATTAATTAAAAAAATCAAACATTTAAAGACTAAGTTGTGAACTCTGCAGTGTGCCTGGATAACATTTGCAGTGAGTGGAATACACCCTACCTGTGTCCGTGGTGTTGACGTAGGCAGAGAGCTGCTCTTTCTGTGTCACCACTGATGGTCTTTTCCAGTGAGTAGAAAGGGGCAAGGAGTAAAAAAAAAAAAACCACTACATGCAATCTCAAGCAAAAAATCTCAAATACAGCAGCCAAAATAGCTGTCGGTAGAGATGTTTTCACTTGCTTGAGTTGGTCTGGTTTTTCTGTTTTGATTGGTTTTGTGGCTTTTTTTCTTTGATTGTTTTTCTTTATTTTAAGCTTGTATTTTAAGGAGAACTCAAATTCAAACAGGGAACTGCACCACACTCCATCTACACCCTCCCCTGTGCCAGGATGAGACATCAGATCATGTGGAATAGATGCTGGTCACATCAGGTACTTTTGGAAGACAGATTCTTGGTAGGTGAGCACTGGGCAACCTTACATGGAGCAGAAAAAGAGCCAGCAACTCCAACAATAAGAGCTGTGCCAACTGCTCCCCAGATCAAGGGGGCAGAACTTTGCCAGTTTCTTTTTCAGGACAGTAGCCCTAAGGCCACATAAAAATTCTTTATTTTTTAAGTTTGTCAAATTTCCTCATGGCAGAATCTAGCCCTAATTAGCTCTGTGTTAATGAGCCATTGCTAAAGATAGAGTTACTATTCTTACTGACTTACAATTTCATCAAGCTGATGATAGCTTTATGTATGGGTCATGGAAACAACATTAAAGACAGCCACATAAACACTTGAATATTGAAATTTCTTGCTGGTGTGATATTGACTAAGCAATGCAGCAGATTTTAAATAAATCTGTTCTAATTACATTTGGAGAGAAGCATCACCTCCCAAGTCCTGCACTTTTATCTGGCTGATCACATTCCTGGTCGAGCTGTTTTAACCCAAGAAAATGTGACACTGGCTTATCAATTGAGATCAGGATTTGGGTGGGCTTTTCATTTGTTTCTTTCCACACTTACTTTAAATCTGGTGAAAGAAATGTATTTATTTTACTTTGGCTAATGGACTTCAATGAGAGTAAGACTGTGACTTGACAAAGATGTGAAAGCTGGACTGTATAGGCATGGTAAAAGGCCTGCAGAGAGTTACTGGGGACAAACAAAGCACTGAGACAGTTATTGGTGGCATAAAGAAGAGGAATGAAATGGGGAACAATGTTAGAGAGATAGCCTGGGGCAAAATTCTGAGGGTCTTTCAAGGCAAGGACACAGAGTCTGAACTCAAGGTGAGATGTGTGAGTAAAATTAAATAGTAGCTCTGAGTTCTCCAAATATAACAAATTTTGTACGTGTATTTTTTAGAAGTGCATCTTAAATAGCTCAGGGGTTTTTGTCAGACAGATTATATGCTCTCAAAAACAGTAAATATCTCTTGAATAGCTTAACATAAATCAGAGTAGGAAAAGAAACCAACACAGCAAAACCAAACCAAAACTCAGATGTACTCTAGAGCTAAGCCAGGTAGAGATTAAGAGACTCCAGGTACAAGGGACAGTCATGTGCTCCAACACTCAGAACTTGCTCCCATTTTCCCTCAGGAGCTTTGTCTTTTGTAAAATTAAAAAAAAAAATTAAAAAAAAAGTTTAGGGCAAGGTATGATATATGAATGTCGAAACAGATGTTTGCGAAACCTGGAAGAAAGTAGTTGCCATGAACCCATGACTATGAGTAGTATTCATTGAAATACATCTGTTCCCGTGTCTGAAGTATGCACAGAATCAATGGAAGAAGATAAGCTGCTGGAATCCTCAGTATTTGTTGATATACTGGTTTGTGGGTTTACTGCCACTTCACAGCATCCTTTTGTAACTTACAGGACAGCTTTCCTTTGTGATTATCAAATTTAGACAGATATTAGGTGGTACATGGTTCCAACTTTACCTCACAGAAATAGTCAGGAAAAAAAAATAACTGGAAATCCATAAGAAGGTTAACCCTCACTTAAAACTTTGATACTGTTTCTTGATCAAGGTTCAAACCAGTAGGAACAAATTTGACTCATATGTACAATAAGTTACCAGAGGCTTGTAACACCCTTAAAGAAAATTTGAAATTGTATCAGTAGCTGGGGAACAAAAGCAAGTAAAATATTTAGAGAAGACATTCTGGTGGATGACAAAATCAATATGAGTGAAGACTTTGTTGTGTGGCAAACAAAGAAACCAAAGTGCTGGGTTGCAGCGACAAGGGCATCAACAGCAGAGATAAAGAAGTCATTGTCCCACTCAACACACTTACTGGGCCATACTTGGAATACTGTGTTTGATTTTGCTTCCTGCTAATGGAAAGGCTCCAGAGGGCCAACAGAAGGGCCACAAAGATGATCAAAGGACTGGGAAGTCTGCCATATGAGGAAAGGATGTGAGAAATAGGTTTGTTCAGCCTTGACAAAAGATATCTTGGAGATCTTATCACCATGTTCCAGTATTTAAAGGGTGGTGCAAAGAAGATGGAGACTCCCTTTTTACAAGGAGTCATATGGAAAAGACCAGGATCTCCTGGAGAGATTACAATTGGAAAGAAGAGGGAAACGTTTCGCAATGAGAACAATCTGCCATTGTAATAATCTCCTCAGGGAACTTGTGAGTTCCTCAACATTGGAAACTTTTTAAGACTCAGCTGGACAGGATGCTGAGCCATCTTGTCTAGACCATGGTTTTGTCAGGAAAGGTCGGACCAGAGGATTCTTGAGATCCCTTCCAATCTGGTGTTCTTTGATTCTGTGATTCCACTATTCTTCTAAGGAAGCTATCTACATTTAACATCAAAGTATATTGAAATGGTTATACGTTTTTATGCTTATTTCTCAGTATAATATCACTTGCTAATGAAAATGCCAGTTGCTGAAATTGGAGCTTTCTGCATGGATTTACTAGGTTTGCTTTGATTTTCTTTGGACTGGTTCCTTATATCTAGGACTGAGTAGGTTACCTGAGAACAGAAATCAGTCTGGAACATTCAACTGTGTTACTTACCAGTATAGTCAACTTACATAAAGAAAAATGGGTTTTCAAGTCCTTGACCAAAGGAGATAATTTGTAGCAACTCTCCTACATCATATTACATCAGAGAAGACTATACAGCCTTGCAGCCAGAGCATTGATGTCAGAAACACAGGTTGAAACCCACGCTCATTCTAGGTCCTGGGGCCAGGACAATACATCCCACGTTGCTATTAGGTTATTGTATGGAAGGCGATGTGGCAGTGGATGATATAAATAATTGTGATCAGCCCCTTCAAATGCCACTTTCGACGTTGTGTAAGTAATTACCTAAGAAACTCTGTCTTCACTAAGGCAGCTGGGACCTAGATATCAAAATGGTTTTGAAATATTAACTCTAATCTGAAGAAACAAAGACCTTAAATGTTACTAGTTCCAACTTCTCTCCCTTCCCAGTCACTACCACACTTCAGAGCACCATGGAGAGAATATTTGATGGTAAAAAAATATCTTTAATTCTCTCTGGTATATACTTGAGATTTCTATGCACAAAAAATCCATGCCAATATTTAGAACAAAGCCTTTCAGTCAACAACATGTGAATGAAAAAAAATTAGACCTTTTTATAATTTTCCTCCAACTTGGGATTACAGCATTTTTTTCACATGAGGCATTCGCTTGCCAAATCACAGCCGTTTTCCAAGATAAGAATAACTGACTTGTCTCAAGTTAACTGTCTTGTGAAGGAGTAATGAATCAAACTGTAAGCTCTGATCACACAGGACATAATCTTTCCCACCAGAGCAGTCTTTCTTTCCTAATCACGCTTTTCAAAATCACTGTTCTTCAGCAACTCTCTTTCCACTGTGAAATACTGCCAGAGATAAAAAATAATGTAAATTCGTGATAACATGTTGTGATAGTAACAGAGCAGCTCTTTTTCTCAGGGTAGCTGGACAAAGATAAACACATGCATGTGTACATATACATAGAAAGAGCGAGAGCGATAGGCATGTACATGTGTTTGTACACACATACATGTATGTACATACATTATACATACACACATGCACAGATACTACATTTAAGGGAGAAAAAATGAGCACTACTGTTCTTAGATCCTACCAAGTCTCCCAGCCTTGCTTCCTTTCTAACTGTAAATTCTTTCCATATCTGCTGCTTCTTCTTAAACCCCAGCAATATCTTTTCTGGTTTAGATGTTATCAAGATGGTACTTTGAGAGACTAACCAGAATTGTGTATTGCTTCAGAAAAGCCACAACCTGTAATTAGTGACGTCATCCATATTATTAAAACACAATTGCAAAAAAACACTTTAATAATAAAACACTAGGCTGAATATTAGAGATCTTTTTCGGTATCTTAAGCACATTTAAAAAGATTTTGTTGCAATTTCGTCGTTGTTGTTTTGAGCCTGACTGATACAGTTTGAGGTTTTTGTTTGTTTACCTAAGAAAATCTCCTTAACTATTGCTTACAAATGCAGTTTTATATCTCAAGTAAGTTCATATGGTTTAGAGGATTGTTAAAGCACAAAAAGAGCCTTAACCATATTATAGTCCTTGATTTCCATCTGTCTTTACTAGGAAACTGTCATATTAGAGAAAATAATCCCCAAACTGCGTGCTTGCTAAAACTAGAGAAAACAAAGGACCCAGTCCTAAGCTCACACACAGAGACCTTCATGCAAACTGAGGATGGACACATAAATAAATAAATAAATCCATGTAAAGAGATAAAATACTGATACAGGATGAGTCATTTTGTATCAGTCAGCACCAGCTCTGCATTTGCATTGTGGAAGGTCAATTATCTCACACTGAAATATAGCTGAAAGTATGAACTCGGTAGCTCTGGGAACTTAACACCGTTTAGATCTGTACTTTAACACTTAATTTAATATTTTTCCTGAAGGGAAATGATTAATAATTGCAGTCAGTGATGCATAGACTTTAAAAGATTGACCCTCACAAGCTGTTGTTTTTTTCAGGATTAGAAGAAAGTAGCTGTTTCCCTAGACACTATCCACTTCTATGACAATTTTTACACTTCACAAAGCCGACAAATGTAACATGCTGAAGGCAAAATTTTAAAGATAACTAATTAGAAGAGTATTTTGCAATTATGTTTTAGACCATTCAGCAATAAACAAGTGTGAAGTGCTGTTTGATGTTGAGTCGGATATCAGTGAAAGTTCAGACTTTCCTTCTATTGAATTCAGTGCCATGTCTCATCTACAGCTTAAGAGGAACCAGGGAGCAGGCAGGAAGTTGGTAATTCTTCAGTTCGCATACTCAAATGCACATTATTGTTCTAAAAGGACTCACTCCCATATGTAGAAGGATTTTTGACTTGGCAATACCTTGCCAGAACTGAGATATATCCCATGTATTTTTTTTAAGAACATGAAAATTAGAGCAATGGGAAACTGAGACAAACAAATAATAGCATGAGTTAAGAATGCTTGATTCAGTATTTTAGTATCAAGTTAGAAAGAGTTGAGAACAAACTTTCTGATTGCTGCTTGAGAGCTATAGCGTATATCAAGTATGATGAAATCTATTTGCAGTCAAAAATGTAATTTTGAAAGAACAAAACAGTAAATTCTCTGCTCTTTCAGTTTCATTTGATATTAAATGGTTGGGAAGGGACTATTTACGAGGTCTTTCAATGACAGGATGAGGGGTAATGGGTTTAAACTGGCAGAGGGGAGATTGAAACTGGATGTTAGAAGGAAGTTCTTTCTAGTGAGGGTGGTGAGACATTGGAACAGGTTGCCCAGGGAGGTTGTGGATGCTTCCTCCCTGGAGGTGTTCAAGGCCAGGCAGGATGAGGCCTTGAGTGACCTGTTCTAGTGGGAGGTGTCCCTGCCTATGGCAGGGGGATTGGAACTAGTTGATCTTTGAGGTCCCTTCCAACCTTACCATTCTATGACTCTATGATTCTATAAAAGCAAAAGACCTTTATGTACACTCTCAAAAACTATTCCCACTCTTAAATTTATAGAGATGCACATAACAGAATTGTTAACATGTGATCTCTCCTGTAATCTGAGCATATAGCTTGAATATTCAATATTGTTGAAAAGACTTTCCATCAGTATAGTAGTAAACTGAAAACTGAAACTTGCAGCTGGGCACACAATAGTAACATGCTTTTAAGTGGAAGGGAAAGGTTATGTTCAGACAGCATAATTAAAAATCCACTATTTATTTTACTGCTCTGAATGAAATGTGATGTGTGCAGAGAGATGTTGCACAGTAAACTGCATGTCATTTCACACATTCTCCGCAGTAAATTAGGATTCATAGTAAGAAGTATTTACAATGGAAATGAAATGAAAAAAAATGTCCAAGAAATACAATTTACAGTTCCAGTGTATAATTACCACTAGATTTAATGACACAGTCCTTTCACACAGTATGTCTTCAGTTCCTTAAAATAAAGCCTATTTTCTGATGCTTTGCACATGTTCAAAATGAGAACGACATTTTACAGTTTTTGCACTTAGTGGTCTGGCTTATCTCTTCTCTCTCTCTGCAGCAACCAGGTGGCACAGAGGAGTGAAAAACATCTCACCAGCAGGTGATACTCTTAGTGTGATAGATTCCCTGGCAGTAGGAGAGCTGGTAAAGCTGTTTCCAACTCTTTCTCTCCAACATCTTCCTACTTTCCCTGGGGTTAAGAATACAACAGATGAACCAGAAGGAACAAGCTCACTCTTGTCTACACATCCTGCTTTATCCAGCAAGTAAATGGGCCTGTTTACCAGAAAACAGAGATTAATATCTCTTGCCGTAAATGCAAACACATTTATTTTACAAAGCTCAAACTCTGAGGAAATTTCAGAGGGACTTTATAAATCCTGTGAAGACACAGAATTTGGTCTCTCCTCACCTCATATCAAGACACCTTAATCAATGAGGTGGCCTTTGCTACCATTATTATGTCTGAATACAACAGCGGGCACCAAGATGACTATTTCCAGCACTGTTAATTCTTGTGAATATTTTTACTGAGATCCTGCAAGGATGCTTCTTCTTGGCTTTGTCCATCACAGCTATTTCTGATTCAGTGCTCCAGCTAAATATTGCCAAAGCTACTGAAAATGTGTGCCAAGTAGCTTTCCACTATTCTGTAAGTACAACATCTTCTGAACTGAATCATGTCCTACCTTGGTTATTTCTCAAGTTTCAACCCTCTCCTCAGGTCAAGAGCACCCAGATTTTTGTTTTGTATTAACATCTGTTTCTATGCCCGATCTTTTTATTGAAATCACTGTAAATTTTGAATGTGTACAGACTGTTAGATACAGCAAAGTGGTGAGTGACATTTCCTTTGCTGAAGACCTTAATTTACTTCATTTGAGACAGAAAAGGAAATACTCAAAATAACTTACAGAACTCCGAATCATGATTCTTGCCAAATTCTAACTCCCAATAATTCCTTTTAGTAAAGCTGATCCATGGAATACCAACTTTCTCCTCCATGATGCAGTCAGCCACAGCTATGTACTTATTAAAGAGTAAGTCCTAGGTATGTCAAGTTCATAATAAGACAATTTACTTTAAATCATGATCTATGAAAAGTTTATTCCTGAAAGAATTCTATTGGAAGAACTCTTCACAATCAACACACAGAATAACCAAATGGTTTGGCCTTTACAGCCTTTCAATCCATTTTATCCTCCTTCTGACAGGTTTATCAAACGTTCGATCCTATGTTATCTTCTTTAAGAGGTACAATATTGATCCTTCCCAGTGTATCACTTAATCTCTTTAAAAAAATTTAGTAAGGAACTGTAATTATATTTATCTCTAGATCGATATTCACTTTTCTAGTTGCAACAATCAGTTTTGGTTCAGTTCATGCAATTTTAGATGGTTCAAACTCACGCAGAAGAGAGTTTGAGGCTCGAAACAGACAATCAGATGATTATTTGGTGTGTACACAGAAACATGGACATAATGTGTTTTGTAACAGGAGGATGGATTAAGACACTAAGACAAAATAAAACATAAGAAACGGCGAAGCAAACACTTGTAGCTTTCAAGTGGCACCAACGATAATAAAATTTTAACATGTATATAAATTTAATATACACCATAAATAAGATATTGTCCAGAGAAAACCAGTTTTATTACTTTTTAAAGATGTTTTCAGAAGTTATGCATTTGTCAAGATGTAATATTCAGCACAGATTTTGTAAAAACACTAAATACAGTGTAGTTACTGATTATGACTTGTATGGAGTGACATTTTACAACAGAATCCTAATATTGTTTATAAAGCTTTTCATTCTCTTCTCTCATTGTCTCAAGGATGTGAATTGAAACTTAGGCTCTCATCCTGAAGCTGAGTCTCTCCCATGTTGTCAAACGTCACTTGCTGTGCAAATAAGGCCTGTCAGAAACCATTCATTGCATTTGTCCGTTTTTCACTCTTTTTTTCTCTCTCAATAATTTTGGGCAGAAGGAGTCTTTTAGATGCTCACTTACATGACTAATGGTGTCTAAACACACACATATCACAACAGATCTCTAGCTTTATTTTCACCATAGTTGCCACATATTTCCATCTTCTCCTTGGATATCTTTAGATAAAAAACTTGCTAAACACGAGTCTTAACATCTCTTAAATGTCGATTCAATACAGAGCCCAGCATTTTTCAAAGGTGTTTCCTTTTGGAAGAAATGAGACTTGAATCTATACCTTTGATGGATTTACATCCCTCACATGCATATGTTAAAATGAAAAGAACATCTAAGCTGTACATTTTAGAATTAGATCTTTACATAGTAGATTCTCAAAAGCTTATTTTTGTTTAAAATGACAAATTTAACACACATCTTTCCAGCTGATATTCTTTTCACTCCATAACATCACTACTGGTTTGAATGCTACTGCCAAAATATGCAAACTGCTTCATTACTTGTATTCATCTGATTTCTGAAGTAGCATGGGTTGTGATCTGACAGAGCTTGAACTGGGCCTTCTGAGTTAACTACTGATTCCACTTAGGATGTCAGACTGGATTTTCCATTGTAGTTAAGGAAGAAACTCTTTGGCCTCTTTTCAGCACCCTTTAACTCCATGAAAGCAATGCTGAGGACTTCTAAAAATGCCAAGGGGTCACTCTCTCTTCTCAGCTCTGTGGGGAAATAACTATTCTACAGAATCTCCTGGCATGAGATTCAGTTTAAAAGGAGCAGAAGAATCATAGAATGGCTTAAGTTGGAAGAGCCCTTGAGATCTCCTACGTTACCCACCATGGCCAGGGATGTCTCTCAACTAGACTCAGCTGCTCAATGCCTCATACAACATGGCCTTGAACATCCCCAAGGGGAAGGCATCCATAGAATCATAGAA